>NW_025573412.1:0-2500 GCF_020424385.1 Procambarus clarkii
ATGTCAAGACCCATATTCGTAGTGAAGTGACGAGTGTAGGCTGGTCAGCCCCTGTGTCTGTGTATTCACTTAGCTGTGCTTGAGGAGGTTGAGCTATGCTCTTTTGGCCCGCCTCTCAACTGTCAGTCAACTGTTACTAACTACTAACTAATTTTTTCTCACACACAAACACAGACACACACACACATAGGAAGCAGCCTATAACCGCTGCCTACCTATCAGGTACCTATTTACTGCTAGGTAACAGGAGCATCAGGGTAAAAGAAACTGCCCATTTTTCTCGCCGGCGCCGAGAATCGAACCCGGGCCACAGGATAACGTGTCCAACGTGAAATCCCCACAACCACTGGTCTGTGCTGATCTAGTTGTACTCACGTAGTTGTGCTTGTGAGGGTTGAGCTCTGACTCTTTGGTCCCACCTCTCAAATGTCAATCAACTGGTGTACAGATTCCTGAGCCTGTGTAAGGAGTTAGCCTCCACCACATCATTGGCTAATGCATTCCATCTGTTAACTACTCTAACACTGAAAAAGTTCCTTCTAACGTCCCTGTGGCTGAGTTAGGTACTCAGTTTCCACATGTTTTCCCTTGTTCGCGTACCACTCATGTTAAACAGTTTATATTTATCTACCCATTCAATTCCCCTAAGAATTTTGTAGGAAATGATTATGTCTTCTCTTATTCTGTGTTCCAGTGTCGTGAGGTGTATTTCACAGAGCCTTTCTGCGTAACTCATGCCTCTTAGTTCTGGGACTAGTCTAGTGGCCTACCTCTGAACTTTTTTCCAGATTCGCCTTGTGCATGACAAGGTACGGGCTCCATGACGGGGCCGCATACTCCCGGATTGGTCTTACATATGTGGTATACAAGGTTCTGAAAGATTCCTTACACAGATTCCTGAAGGCAGTTCTGATGTGAGCCAGCCTCGCATACACCACAGATATTATTCTTTTGATGTGGGCTTAAAGAGACAGATTTGGTGTGATATCAATTCCTAGATCTTTTTCTCTGTCCGTTTCATGAAGGACTTCAACTCCCGTTCTGAATCCTGTTTCTGGCCTCCGGTTTCCACTGCCTAGTTTCATTACCTTACATTTACTCGGGTTGAACTTTAGTAGCCATTTATTGGACCATTCATTCAGTCTGTCTAGGTCATCTTGTAGCCTCATACTATCTTCCTTTGTCTTAATCCTCTTCATAATTTTTGCAGCATCAGCAAACAATGAGAGGAATGATTCTATACCCTCTGGTAGATCATTTACATATATCAGAAACAGTATGAGTCCAAGGACTGAACCCTGCGGGACTCCACTGGTGACGTCTCGCCAATCAGAGGGCTCACCCCTCACAGTGACTCGCTGTCTTTTGTTGCTTAGGTACTCCATTATCCAATGAAGTACCTTCCCTTTCACTCATGCCTGCATCTTTCGCAGTAGTCTCTTGTGTCGTACTGTGTCAAAGGCTTTCTCGCAATCCAAAAATATGCAGTCTGCCCACCCGTCTCTTTCTTGCCTGATCGTAGAATTCAATTAATCCTGTGAGGCATGATTTGCCATCCCTGAACTCATGTTCAGGGATGACAAATCCCTGAACGTTCACAAATCCCTGTGAACGACTATCTCCTTGTTCTCACGAAGGCTCTTAGCTGCCGCTTTGAGCTCGGGGGACAGTATGTGTGGTGTTGTGAGTTACTGAGGAAGTCTTGGTTGTAGGGTTATATAAAGCCATTGCTTGGTTACTGACTTTAATACTTAAACTGATACATGATTAGTAGCTACCGAGCTTGGCGGGCGTCCTGTACGCTCTTTTTGTTTTCATCTCCTCGGAGTCCGAGCCGCCGCACATAGAAAACGGATGGTACCATTTTCTGTGAACATGACAGTGTGGTGCTTCTGTATCGAATCGAGGCAACTACAGAAGCACCATACTGTCGCCCGAGCTCAAAGCGGCAGCTAAGAGCCGTCGTGAGAACAAGGAGATAGTCGTCAGAAGAGGTGACAAGTCGCCAATATACATCATTCTTAAAAAAGACGAATATCTGGCGAAAATGAACCTCATTCTCTATGACCAAACTAAATTCCAAAGGGTAACGAAGGACACTACAGCCGAATTGAAAGCAAAGGTCAACAAATTGATCGAAACTGTGAACGCCAAGAAATCCGGACTCCACCTGCAAAAGAATATTGGGGAATATAAACATGGATACGTGTATGGAAATGTCAAGACACATAAGCCTGGAAACCCACTTCAGCCAATCATCAGCCAGATACCCACACCCACGTACAGACTGGCGAAGCGACTCAACGGCTTGCTGACTTCTTATGTCCCTTGTGCCTTCAGCCTGAAGTCTCCAAAGGAATTTGTTGACTTACTGCGGGGAACACGGGCCACAGGGATAAGAGCCTCGTTGGAAGTAGAATCACTGTTTACCAACGTACCTGTGGATGAAACAATCGGGATGATAGCGGACAGAGTGTATCGTGATCCGGCCTCTACTCCT
>NW_025573412.1:7500-17679 GCF_020424385.1 Procambarus clarkii
TATAGCTTCAGGAGGTTGACGTGGCACAGCTGGGTCTTCCGCCGCCTATCTGGAGTCTCTAGAACGTAGTTATGGTTGTTTCTGCACTCCTTGATGCGGTAGGGTCCTGAAAACCTGTTTTGTAAAGGAGAACCTGGGATAGGGAAGTAAGCAAGTACGAAGTCTCCCGGCTTAAATTTTCTTACTTTGCTGGTCTGGTCGTAATGAGTCTTCATCCTCTCCTGTGCTTTCAATAGATTATCTTGGGCAAAACAGTGGACTCTCTCTAGAATGTGTTGTAGGTTTTGAAGAAACTGGGGCACATTCTGATGCTCACTGAAGGTGGCATCACGTAGAGAGTCTTTGAAAGCCTTGAGGGGAGTACGGCTCTTACGTCCGTAGAGCATCTCATAAGGAGATACTCCTAGAGACTCATTGGGAAGACTTCTATATATGCACATTATCAGATATATTTGCTTATCCCATTCCTTAGAGGTTTCATTACAAAACTTCTTCAGGAGTGCTTTAATAGTCTGATGACTACGCTCAAGAGAACCCTGTGAAGCAGGATGATAGGGGCTGGACAATACCTGTTTGATGTTGAACTCCTCCAGTGTCCTTTTGAAGAGATCACTGGTGAAGTTGGTGCCACAGTCGCTCTGAACCTCCCTGGGAAATCCATACTGGGTGAAGATCTTCAATAAGTGCTTCACAACCGTAGCAGCCGTAATGTTCTTTACTGTCTCTGCTATGGGGAATCTGGTGGTAGGACACAGGATGGTTAAGATATAGGCGTTACCTGAACTGGTCCGAGGTAAAGGACCAACACAGTCTATAATAAGTCTGTGGAAAGGTTCCGCAGGCACCTGTATGGGGATCAGTGGCGCTCTGGGAATAGAGATGTTCGGTTTACCTGCCATCTGACATGTATGACACTGTTTTACGTACTGTTTGACGCTATTTACCATACCTGGCCAGTAGTAGTCTTGACGGATTCCATGGTAGGTCTTGTTGAATCCGTAGTGGGAGAGTGCTCCGTGGGCCAGGTGTAGAATAGTGGGCCGCAGGCTGGCAGGAATCACAAGTTGTTCGACGTTGGCCCAATCGTCCTCCTCCTTCAGTTTACTGGGTCTATATCTGTGGTAGAGCAATTCGTTCTCTGGGAAGAACCCAAGAATACTGTCGGGTTGAGTCTCAGCCTGGAAAAATAATGGTGTTAAGGTAAGATCTTCACTCTGTAACTTACGGAACTCCAACTTGGTCAGATTCGGGGGTAGTTTCTGAGGGTCTTGAGGGACAGCGGTAGCAGTAGAGTCAGCTGGCTGTGGTCGTGCGGCTTGTGCACGGGTGGTCACTAGAACCGAAGGAGAAACTTCATCACTCTCTTGAACCTTTGCTGGAACATACTCAAATATAGGATTATCCGTCACAGAGGTACACACCTGGGGTTTGTCCATGACGATCAGGTTGGTCGGTTGCAGGTCTTCTGCCAAGTCGTTGCCCAGGAGAAGTTGTACTCCAGGCATGGGAAAAGGCTTTTCCCTGACGGCGACTTGGACTTCTCCGTTCACGAAGGGACAATCCAGGTGGACTCTGGCGAGAGGATAAGGAGTGGTAGCAGTGAGGTCAGTGATGAAGACAGTTTCTCCGGTGTAGGCGATGTTGGGCACAGCCGACTTCAAAATAATCGATTGAAGAGCCGCTGTGTCCCTCAAGATCTTCAATTTGAAACGTCCCTCCGGACTTGAACCGTTGGCAGAGACAGTTCCAGTATACAGGTGTTTACTGAAAAGAGAAAGATCATTAACATGAACACCAACATTCATCACAGGCTTACCGGACTTAGGAGGAGTTGGTTTGGGTTTTTGTGATTCTGTGGTTCCTTTGTATTGAGACTTACCACATTTATCTATGGTATGTCCATAGAGTCTACAATACTTACAGTACAATTGCGAGCCAGCTTGATCGGTACTCACTTTCTCGTAACTGTACCAAGACTTCTTACTGGAGGATGGTTCTGGTGTCAGCCGGTGGATGAGGCTGTAAGTGTCAGCCGACTTAGCACACTTTAGGTAGTCGGTTTCTTCTTTATCTGCTAAATAAAGACGGACATAAGGCGGCACACGCCTCAAGAATTCTTCAACTTGCATAAGGTTGACGAGTTCTGCAAAGGTAGAGACATGTGCTGCTTCCAGCCATTTCATAAAATATCTCCTTTTGGTATTAGCAAACTCGAGAAAGGTAGTGGTACTTGCCTTCAGGTGGTCACGGAATTTCCTTCGATAACTTTCGGTGGAGAGAAGGTAGTCGTCCAACACTGCTTGTTTCAGAGTCTGGTAGTCATTCTCAGACGCCAAAGTACTGAGTGTGACTGCAGCTCTACCTGTAAGATGTACTCTGAGAAGGGTGGCCCATTGGTCGGCAGGCCAACTAAGTTGATTAGCAAGGGTTTCAAAGGTGGTGAAAAACACGTCAACTTCTGTTTCTACAAATGATGGCATTAACTTACTTGCATGTGATATATTAAAACTGACGGGAAGATTGGCAGTAGCTTGCTGGCGTTGAGCGAGGTGTGAAGTTTCCAACGCGAATTCTTGTTTACGACATTCCATAGTCAGGGATGCTTGTTGCTTGTCATGTTCGTGTTGCATCTCCAACTGGCGTCGTTTTGTTTCCAGCTGTATTCGTTCACGTTCACGGAGTAATGCAACCTCACGTTCTTGTTCTTCCCTTCGTATGGCAGCTGCTTCTCTTTGTTGCTCGAGGGCTTCCCTTTGCTGCTCACGTTCAATCTTGGCCAGCTCTAGTTTGAGTTTCATCGTTGCCAAATCAGTTTTATCTGCAATAAAGTAAGTTTCGTGAGTTTCAGAGTCTATCTTACCTTACTCTAAGAAGTGATCCAGTAACAGGTTGTGTATTTCATTTTTGTTGGCTTGGTAGGGAAATTCTAGTTGATACTCATGTGCAAGAGTGTGTAATTCAGTCCTCTTGGCACGACTTAAAGTCCCTATTTCACCTGCTGGATCTGCACGGAAAGCTTGGAGACGAAACATGGTGAAATTAGCAAATAAATGCACAACGAATATACCGTTGTGATATAGTGAATGTCAGAAACAGGACAACGAGGCAACTGGTACCTATCCTGTGGAATCTTTAACAATTAAAGTTAATTACAAGATGTTAAATGATTAATTAAAACAAGGTCGTAGGAAATCTTGTACCCGGTACTCATGTAAGAGGATAAGGGCAAGAAAATCCTACTAAACAAGTGAAACTGAGTTTCTAAAACAAATGAAACAGTTAATTGCCTCAAAAGTATAATTGGTAGTCCAAGAAAGTAGGCATACCTTGCCGAGTCTCTATAGGACATAAGCAAGTTTTTCCCACTGAAATTAATATGATACTTACAGAATTAGCGAACTTTTGTGCTCTGAAAAAGAAAGCTAATTCCCTACCAATGTATGTATCATCATCTCTGACCGACGTGTAGGGGCGCGAGGTGTCAACTGGTGACGAGAACTGCTGCTGAGGTCCCAATTTAGCAACTAAAGTTCGTGCTAGAGGAACTATGGCCCTCTTTATCCTCCTACTGTCAGATTGCAGAAGATTAGGTGCACTTGACCCGGGGGCAGACCACAGTACCAGGGTACCAATATGATGATCTGTCGAAAATATGAGAAATATCCAAGGGACAAAAGATGGTAAACATGAGTAATAACACGGAGGGAGAGATGACCAATTAAGAGAATGACTGAGGCCTACAGTCACCACGTAATCCAAAGTTGTCTCACCTTCACCATATGCTACTCTCGGAATGCACAATACACACAGCACCATATAAAAATAAAATTGAATATGAAAAATAGTAAAAGCTACGTTACCAAAGCCAAATACGCTTACCATAAATTACTACTTGGTACCAGTACCTGAGTGAAGCTCCTAGGGCAGGCCCCCACTTAAGGTGACGGTAAAGCATTGGTGTTCGGCTGTTTCAAAAGCTAGGGGCAGGGCCTCGTCACATTAAAGAAAAAAAAGAGAAAAAGCTGGAACTTTCGTCTGTGGTAAGGTAATGGGAAGACACACAAAACACAAGTAAATTTAACAATGAAATTTTAATTACGTTAGAAAAACAAGACATGAATAAAATTAAGTACAAAATATACAAGACAAGTCAACAAACAAAATAATAAGAATAATCACTGGCAAATGAAAAGTTACGTTAAGACAAGTGAGTGATAGCAAAATAAATAATAATGGAGCTGGAATATTGGCTTCGAGCTGCCACCTCCCTTAGTACACGAAAGCCAAGGCTTAGTCTACCAATGAGAGATGTCAACTGCAAGCAGCACTGGAATATTCTGACTACTCTGGGCCACTGCAGCCCAGACATCAACTTGTGGCGGAGGGTGGAGGGCAGGTGCGACGGGACACCAGCCAATCAGCGGCAGGCAGGCAATGGACAAGCAGTTTGCCGGTTTACGGTGGCGGTGGCGAGCAGGTGTGCCGATGTGCTGGATACGTTTTGCTCTCTGGGCAAAACGTTTTGGAGAAACTTGCTGGATATATCTTCTATATTATCTGTTGTTGTTACGTACTTTGAAGGGAAGAGCAGGCTCAATCTCTCTTGAAAGAGATTATCGTCACAATATATATATATATATATATATATATATATATATATATATATATATATATATATATATATATATATATATATATATATATATATATATATATGTCGTACCTAGTAGCCAGAACTCACTTTTCAGCCTACTATTCAAGGCCCGATTTGCCTAATAAGCCAAGTTTTCCTGAATTAATATATTTACTATAATTTTTTCTTATGAAATGATAAAGCAACCCTTTTCTCTATGTATGAGGTCAATTGTTTTTTATTGGAGTTAAAATTAACGTAGATATATGACCGAACCTAACCAACCCTACCTAACCTAACCTAACCTATATTTATAGGTAAGGTTAGGTTAGGTAGCCAAAAAAAGCTAGGTTAGGTTAGGTTAGGTAGGTTAGGTAGACGAAAAAACATTAATTCATGAAAACTTGGCTTATTAGGCAAATCGTGCCTTGAATAGTAGGCTGAGAAGTGCGTTCTGGCTATTAGGTACGACATATATATATATATATATATATATATGCGAACAAGCATGAATGGTTTCCAGGCATATATGCAACTGAAAACTCACACCCCAGAAGTGACTCGAACCCATACTGCCAGGAGCACTCTGCATCTGCATCTGCATATATAAAGGAGTACCACCTCTGGTGTAATTGTATGGACCCATAGCCTCGAAGAAGAAAATAAAGAGTGTTCAGAGATGACCTTGTGGATTCTCACTGAGTACTAATATTTTCTTTTCATACTACCCCTATTCTTGTTTGTTTTATTAATTTTATTACATTGTGTTACAGCTTATAGAAAACACTCACACATATAACAATCACTGTTCAAAGACCTCATCTAGCTCTTTGGAGGAGCGGTGCATGCCCAATGTACAACAATCATTTCTTCTCTGGATCGCGACACTGAGCGCTGGAACAGGAAACTGGCCGATCCTGAGTCTCTAGTTTGCCTAATGAGTGCCTTACCCACCTCCTATAGGAACTTGAGTGCACATTTACCCCAGACGCCCAGAGTCTCAGAGCCTATCGGCACGACCCTGTAACAACGTTCTAGTTCTCTGTACTTGTTGATTTTCTGGGTCTCCCTGAAGGTGGCCGCTCCGCCTCCCTCAGCTGTACTGTAAGATAGATAGGTATCAGACAATGTGGAAGCACACGTGCAGTCCCATACGACCTGTTTACCTTCCCTCCATGGCTGCAGGGAGACTCCATCTGGGCGTTTTTGGCTGTTGTCAGGTCTGCACAACTGAGGTTCCCTTTGTGCTTGATACCCAGATGTAGCCAAACTTCTCTTGAAGATGTCATTGAGTGTTTTATGTTTAGCAATACTTCCCTGTGACTTACGACAGATGAGACCATGGCTAACGTATTGGTCTGCCCGTGCATGATCACAGATACACCGTTGTTCGGTGGTGATAGGGGCGGCAAGGCGCAGAGCAACACTAATACTTAGGGTCCGATGGTCTAGGTGGGTGTCCAGGGCGGAATTGGAGACAGCTAACAAGAAGTCTCCTGCATGGGTAGCTTGCACAGCTAGGAGGCACGTCTCCAGCAATTCTATGGCAATGTTCTCCACTATGGGGCTATCCCACTTGGCCTGTTTGCAGTCGTTTGAAAAGTTGGTCGAGGTTGAGAGTTGGCAAGAGTGTCCCACTGGCCGGCTCCGTCCCCGAATTTGGGATCCTAATGGTCTCTTAGGTATTCTGGTAGTATTTCATTCACTAATTCAACTGTAGCACTGGTCGAGGATAAGAATGCCAGCAATGCTAACTGTGTTGCCTTGTGAATACCTATACCCCATGGGCCAATTGGCCTTCTGCAGTTGCCTTTGTTCTTATGTTCTAACCGGGAGCGTTGCTTGGTCCCACTGGTCATATTGCAGGGAGAGGTTTAACACTTTCATAGTTATTGACTTCAGGAGTGAGTCATATTCTGTTAATTTTGGGCTGTCGAAGGATGGAGCACACCTGAGAAAGTAGGTAAGTCTGGGCAAAGCCAGGAACCTTGTGAGGAGGTACAAAGCATCGTGGGCATCCAAAGCCCCTATTCTTCCCTCCATCCTCCTCAGGTCGTTCAGGTTTTCTTCGAGGACTTCCTCAATGGCGCTCGAGTCCAGAGGTGCCCCTAGCAGCACACTGTTGGTGGGAGCGATCACTGGGGTTCTTGGGAACATGGTTCGTACTGCATCTATGATTGGTTAACTAGATGAGATTGTTTTGCAATTTGATGAATTTAGGGTGAGTCCTAACTCCTATCCTTACGATTTCAGTAGCTGTTGATCCCCTAGAAGGCACTCCTTTGTCCCTGCCAAGGTGCCATCGTCCAGGAACCAGATGTTGAGTTCGCTGGCCAACCTGCTTGTGACCTCTTTAGCAGCCATGCAAAACAGGAAAGTAGAAAGTGGGTCTCCCTGCTGGACACCTTCTGCGGAAATAACTTCATGTTCCCCAAATAGTGTCGATTCCCTACTGTACCCTGTTGAGACAAAGGGGAGTAGACAGGGAAAGTTTGTTCGAACCGCTTCCTGTACCACATCCCTTTTTACCTGGTTGAAAGTATTTTTAAATTCAAATTTAATTAATGATTTTCTTTCGTTAATGCATTAGGCATTATTATTTAATGCCATATTTTTATTTTATGCCTTATTATATTTATTTATAAACTTATTTTATGAAGTTCATACTTATATATATATTTATATTTATATTTATATATAAGAATTAACTAAGAGAGGATATAATCCTAATTGCACGAAGCTTCTAACAAGGTGTAAGCATAACAGTAAAGTTTGTCTCTCACACAGGATAATATCAATGGCTGAGGCTGGCCTCTTTTTCCAGTGGTTGAAGTCTTCGGCAGCAAACTTCACTGTGTGTTCTCATGCCCCGAGCAAGTTCACTGTCAATACAGTACTTACCATGAGCAATGTTTGGGTAATTAAGCTATTGCAATATTGTTAATAAGAATACAAATGCTTATGAAGAAATTATTAATTATTTGTATATGATTATTTTTTGAAATGCAAAATAAATGTTTTACGTTTTCAACTAATGGAGTTACCTTTAAATATTGCAGGGAATATTCATCATCCTTATTGCTGGATACGGTCTCAGTCTATTGGCTCTCTGTATTGAGTTTCTGAGTACCAATATGCTGTTGGATAGAAAATGACACAATTAAGAAAGTTGGTGTAAATCTGCAGACACTTTCTACAGATCATTCTGCATGAAACACAGGCATGACTTGACTTCTCAACCTTACGTGTATTGATGGCAGAGAGTGACCCAGTAGTGTTTCCGACTAATATTTTAAGCTCCTACCTTCAAAACCACAGTACAGCTCCTCATTTCTCACAAGACATATTTGTACGAAAATAAATTTGAGCAAAGCTCGAAATTAAAAAAAAATTGTGGTTATAGAGACATTTTTAAGATCCCTCTTCTGAAGGAAACTTATGAAAATATTAGTCCCAACAATTCTGCTGAATATGAGGTAAATCATATCAGCACATACAAATTTTATGATAAAGCAATGATCTAAGTTTTAATTATATTGACAAGCAATTCAGTCTTCGTTTTGTGTTGGGCTTATTTCATATGAACCTCTGGGGAGTTATTAAGGCTAAAGTGAGGGATAACTGACCAATCAGCAGCTGAATTTCAGTCCGGCATACAGCTACGAGATTTTGCAATCTTAAAGATTGTAAATCTGGTGATACGGCGGAGTGATTGAAAGTTAACAAACACAAAGGCAGCAGCCAAAGCTCTCCCACTAACTGCTTTGTAATGCTTCAGATTAATTTACTGAATACCTGAGTGGGAAAAAAATCCAACTCGTTAGCGTTATTTTGATCTAAAACATTATTTGTCTTCTTTTTCATTTGTTCATATATGCTATATAATTAAGAGCCGACTTCTCTTACTGTGTGGCAGCTACAAGCCAGGATATCATTATTATTTTTCAAGCTATTCTTCTTAAAATGATAGTACTTATTGGACCTATTTAGTTCCATGTTCAAAAATGTACAGCTGGACCCAGAAAAAAACGTCATGCCCAACCACTTGTGCTGGACGGTAGAGCGAGTCTCGCTTCATGCAGGTGGGCGTTCAATCCCCGACCGTCCAGGTGAGTGGGCACCATTCCTTAGCCTCCGTCCCATCCTTAATCTGTATCCTGATCACTTCCAAGTGCTATTTATATTCATAATGTCTTGGCGCGTTCTCTTGATAGTTGTATTAAACAATTAGCCCTAATGGCACCCTAAAATATTAAAAATGTATCATAAAACCTATCGTAACCAAATTTGACCTAACCCAACTTGTCCAAACCTGTTCAAACAATTCTCGGCTTAGTATGCCGCAACTTAGGTCAAATGAAGCACATACATTTGCCGTATTAGGCCAAGAATATATATGTTTCATTTTTGGCTTATTTCACTCATGCTCTTCACGAAATTAACATTACAAAGTGAACATTATCAGCAGTAATAGTTCATCTGTACTATGAGTTTCAGAAGGACTGGTTTCATTATTCTTATTTTATATATTATTGCTATTACTAGGAAAGTGCTAGTAAAGTCATATCAAAATGGTCACTGAAGTTTAATTTCCCCCTCAGTCACTCCAATAAAAAATGTATATATATATATATATATATATATATATATATATATATATATATATATATATATATATATATATATATATATATATATATATATATATATATATATATATTATATATGTATATATATATATATATATATATATATATATATATATATATATATATATATATATATATGTATATATATATATATATATATATATATACATATATATATATATATATATATATATATATATATATATGTATATATATATTAGTATATTTTGGTAGCAGTCTTTCCTGTAGACATATATTATTAAATATGACCGAAAAAGTAAGATTAATAATTCTAACACGAATTTTCTCAATCTTTCGTACATTACGCTTCACTGTTGGAGGTAAATCAAAAATTAATTCTCCAAAATTCATTTTTATTTCTAGTCTGACGCGACTCGGGCGCGTTTCGTAAAACTTATTACATTTTCAAAGACTTTAGTTCACAAATACACAACTGAATAGAACTTACATATCTCCGATTTTATATCTACATTTGAGTGAGGTGGGAGGGGTGATGTGGCATTAACACAAGACAGAACAAGAGGGGATATTAATAGGGTATTAAAAGTATCAACACAAGACAGAACACAAACATGGGCATTGAATAGAAGTGTTTGTAGAAAGCCTATTGGTCCATATTTCTTGATGCTTCTATATTGGAGCGGAGTCTTGAGGTGGGTAGAATATAGTTGTTGTATAGTTTGATATAAATGAATGGACCATAATGGATATACAACTTACAACTTTGTCAACAAACCCGCTCCAATATAGAAACGCGCCCGTGTCGCGTCAGACTAGAAATAAAAATGAATTTGGAGAATTAATTTTTTGATTTACCTCCAACAGTGAAGCGTAATGTACGAAAGATTGAGAAAATTCGTGTTAGAATTATTAATC
>NW_025573413.1:0-24908 GCF_020424385.1 Procambarus clarkii
TGTGCCCATATCTTAGAAAGCATATCAACAAACTGGAAACGGTGCAGAGACATGCCACTAAGTGGCATTAACTAAATGCCATTAAATATGCCAAATATACTACATAAATATACATACTACACATGCACAATAATTGTCCTGGGACCTCTGATATTCATAATATAATATATTATATATATATATATATATATATATATATATATATATATATATATATATATATATATATATATATATATATATATATATATATAATGTATATATAGGGCCATCAACACACCTCCAGCTAGGGCCACCAACACACCTCCAGGGCCATCAACACGCCTCCAGGGCCATCAACACAACACCACCATCAACACACCTCCAGGGCCATCAACACAACACCACCATCAACACACCTCCAGGGCCATCAACACAACACCACCATCAACACACCTCCAGGGCCATCAACACAACACCACCATCAACACACCTCCAGGGCCATCAACACAACACCACCATCAACACACCTCCAGGGCCATCAACACAACACCACCATCAACACACCTCCAGGGCCATCAACACAACACCACCATCAACACACCTCCAGGGCCATCAACACAACACCACCATCAACACACCTCCAGGGCCATCAACACAACACCACCATCAACACACCTCCAGGGCCATCAACACAACACCACCATCAACACACCTCCAGGGCCATCAACACAACACCACCATCAACACACCTCCAGGGCCATCAACACAACACCACCATCAACACACCTCCAGGGCCATCAACACAACACCACCATCAACACACCATCCAGCCAGGGCCATCAACACGCCTCCAGGCCATCAACACGCCTCCAGGGCCATCAACACACCATCCAGCCAGGGCCATCAACACGCCTCCAGGGCCATCAACACACCATCCAGCCAGGGCCATCAACACGCCTCCAGGCCATCAACACACCATCCAGCCAGGGCCATCAACACGCCTCCAGGCCATCAACACGCCTCCAGGGCCATCAACACACCATCCAGCCAGGGCCATCAACACGCCTCCAGGGCCATCAACACACCATCCAGCCAGGGCCATCAACACGCCTCCAGGCCATCAACACACCATCCAGCCTACCACCACAAGCTTATATATATACTACACATGTCTAAGAGCAAATAAAAGAAAACAGTTACCTTAACTATTGAAGATGCAGCAGGATTTTGTGGATAAGCCAGCAGCAGTCCCTCTCGACACGGTTTTAAAATGGCGGCGACTACCACAACATGCAACGAGCCTAAAGAATGTCCAGCGCTAGCATTATCTAAACGCTATTATATATTATCAAGCAATACGGAAATCTAAAATAAAAAAAATGATACAAATAATTGTATTAAATATTTATTTGCAATTACAATACCTCGGGAATATATTTTTGCGTTAGCAAAACATATTAAGTTCGTATTTAGTTTAACTCATTTAAATTCTTTACAAATAATAACCTGATTTTACCTGATGGCCATTAACATTAATGTTTTATGTTGATACATTTCATACCCTTATTATTTCAATATCTTTCTTTATTATGCACCCCATACCCATCCCGTGGGCGGTGGTGTAAAGGATTACAGAGGCACATATATAATGGGTTCAGGAACTGAACTCTCTAGTTTGTTTAGCTAAGCAAATAACAATTTTTGACGCTAGTTACAAAATTATTAATGTTATATATACATGTACACACTCTCATACATACATGTACATATATATATATATATACGTATACATATATACATACACATGCATATTTATAATCACCCACACAAATACACACATCAATAATCTCTGTGTCACTTATTTTATACATGTTCTTGTAGAACATTCTATTGCGAACACATTGGGCGCTGCCCAATAAACTCGCCCCTCGGGGCAAAATTATTTTTTTTTTTTTAATCTTGGTGGAACATAAAATGGCCGCCTGTGTTTATGCTGTCGTCAGATGGCGCTGTGACGTCACAGATGAGGGAAGCACGTACTGCGCATTAATGCCTCGATCCCTCGTTATTTATTTATTTTATTTATTTATATATATACAAGAACGTACATTGGGGGGTTAAGACACAACATAGAGCTTAAGTTAGAATTATAATCTTGTAAAACCACTAGCTTGCATATATAGAGTTTCGGGCAAGTCCTTATAAACTAATCTTTGAGCAAATTCTTAAACAGAGTTTTAGAGAAATAATTAAATGTAAAATTGATAAAAAGTGTTTAACAGGTACATTACAGCTTTACTTTACAAGTACAGATGATTTTAAGTAGGATAATTACAGTAAAATTGTCAAAAAATTGTTTACAGGTACGATGCAAGAATTTGACACAAAAGCAGATCAGAACAATACACAATAATGAACAAGGAATCCTAAGTACAATTAGGAAAACATCTCAGGGTTATACATTGGATTACTGAAGCACAATATGAGGATCATTACAAATAGTAATGCAGTAGAATATGCACTCATATTCTATTATTAAGTTAATATTAAGTTCCTTCCTCATGTTAAGTATCTTTGTGGTACTAGGGACATCCAAGGATTATCTTCAAGGCTTCGTTCTGCAAGTTTTCAAGCCCTTTAAGCTTTCTTTCAGTCATCAAGGCAAGCAGAGATGCAACATAATCCACTAGCTCCTTTATGAACTGGCGTTACTCTTGCGTTTTTAAGGATATCAGGGAATGTATGACACTCAAGGGATTTGTTGAACAGCAGAGCTATAGGTGGTGCAAGGGCATATGGGAGGCGCTCTTGTATACAATGGATGGGATTTCACTGATGTTCCCAGCTTTGGTTTTTAGTGAATGTATGATGGACACAACATCTGACGGGCTGACTGGTGAGAGGAGAAGAGAGTTTGGATAGCTGCCTGAGAGATATGTGTTGATATGTGTCTGTCGAGTCTGTGGGATTTTACTTGCAAGGTTAGCACCAATCGATGAAAAGAAGCTATTAAATTCATTCGCCATTTCTAAGTCAGATGACAGTGTAAGGCCATCCTTAGAGAGTGTTATCTGGTTGTGGGAGTGTTGTTTAGTTCCCAGGATGTTAGAGATGGTATTCCATGTGCTTTTCATGTTGCCTTTTGCTTCTTTGAATCTAGTCTCATAATATGAAAGTTTTGCTTTTCTTATGATACTGGTAAGCACTGACGAGTACCTTTTAACTACTTCCATTGGAATTAGGCCACTCCTAAATTTCTTTTCGTATTCATGTTTTTTGTTGATTGATTTAATTATGCCACTTGTGAGCCACGGGTTATTTTTTCTTTTATCAGTTACTTGTTTGGTAAGGAGGGGACAGTGAGTGTTGTAGAGGCTTAGAGTTTTGTAGAGAAAGAGGTTAGTTGATGAGTTTATATCCTGTGAATTATTAAATTCAGATTCCCAGTTAATATTGTGAAGTGCATTAGAGAGATTGCCTAAAGCTGATTCACTATGTAGCCTGAATGAAAGTTTTTTGGTTTCTGGTGGTGATGTGTCAATGTTTGCTATGAGGAAAGTAGGATAGTGGTCAGTTGTTCTGTCATAAATTACCCCAGATGTAAGGGGAGCTGTTATATTAGTCCAAAGGTGATCCAGGGTAGTGGCAGATGTTTGAGTGACTCGGGTGGGCTTGGTGATTGTGGGGATTAGCATACAGGAGTGCATGCTGTTACGGAAATAGTCAACTTGAGGGTTGTTTTCAACATTCAATAAAGAAATTCTGGAGGGCTTCTGTGCAAGGGTTAGGATGAGCTAGCCTAAGCATTTTTATACCAATTTGACAGTTATTTTCAGTAACACGATAAACAACGCTCGGAATATTAAGTTCCTTTCTCATATTAAGTATCTTTGTGGTACGAGGGCACCCAAGGATTATCCTCAAGGCTTCGTTCTGCAATTTTTCAAACCCTCCAAGCTTTCTTTCAGGATGCCTTAAAGTTAGTTTAGTTCATTTATTATGCATCCCATACCCATCTTGTGGGCGGTAGTGGAAAGGGTTGCAGAGGCACATAATGGGCTCAGGGACTGAACCCCACAATTCATTTAGCTAAGCAAGTTACAATCTTGATGAGCTAGTTACAAAATTCAGTATAAGTCGTCACATCAACAATGGGTTCGAGATCGATCACAAGTACAGTTTCTAAATTAAGCAACTGACATATGTGGAGAGCTAGTGTCACAATTGATATGTTTGTCCTGCACACCGCCCCCCATCCAGTGGGCAGCGGTGGATAGGTTACAATCACTTTGTTACTACTTACAGTTAGCAAACTGGGGATATTTGGCTAAAATTTCTGGTACCAGATAATTTTGAATGAAATATTGACACATCGTTGGTACATTGGTTATAAAATTGTCTCTGAATTCACTATCACATAGTGACGGAGGGTGTGCGAATAATTTTGTTGACAGTTAACATTTGGTCAGGTCTACATCGGCAGATAATGAGAATTCCCAGAAATACTTGTAACCGAGTCTAAGCCGAGCAGTAGTAACATCTAGAAGTCTGCTGATTTTATTGGATGAACCATATAGATGTGTCGCTCCTCTTGCATAATAGTATTGAACGAAAGTTAATCTCCCCAAACAATTTCGCGTTTTGGGCAAGTTACCCCTCCACTCTCTCCATTTTTTTTTGGACATTCCCTGGTAGTGTGCGGAAATACTGAAAAGTGTATACTCTTTTCAACTTTGTCACCTTAATTCTCGTCCTATGTCTTTTATTTTGGTATCAATGCGTTCGCAATAGAATTCCCAACAGAACTATGTGCATATAATGTCAAAGACAGCAGCGCGCTCCACCCGCCGACAAGATGAATGTAGGCCAAGGGTACCAGAAAAAGAAAGCTGAGCGTGATAATACTGAAAAGTGTATACCCTTTTCAACTTTGTTACCTCAATTCTCATCCTAGGTTTTTCAATTTAGCATCAATGTGTTCGCAATAGAATTCTCTACAGGACTAAAGGCATATAAACTCCAAAAGCCCGGCTTACCATCCGCAACAAACAGAGAAAGCGAGAGCGTGTTACCAGGGAGCGCACAAGAGCGATAAAATGTATACACTCTTTTCATTCTGGTCACCTCAATTGTCATCCTAGGTCTTTCATTTTGGTATCAATGTGTTCGCAATAGAATTTCCAACCGGAATTTATGCATGAAATGTCAAAAACAGCAGCGTGCTCCACCCGCTGACGTGATGAAAGCACGGCGGACCATCCACACAAAACAGAGAAAGTGAGAGAAAGTAACCTGGGAGCACTCTAGTGCAATGTAATGTGAACACACTTTTCACTTTGGTTACCTCAAT
Organism: Procambarus clarkii; assembly: GCF_020424385.1. Lineage (NCBI taxonomy): Eukaryota > Metazoa > Arthropoda > Malacostraca > Decapoda > Cambaridae > Procambarus > Procambarus clarkii. The sequence continues at coordinate 5,333 of NW_025573413.1, forward strand.
TCTCGTCATATGTCTTTCATTTTGGTATCAATGTGTTCGCAATTGTATCTGCTGGCATTTTACCCTTTGCTTGGATCTGAAGGGTTTTAGGCTCACCACGATGCAATCTGATAGTACCACACGTGTATATACCTATCTTCAAGCAGCAATTCACTCATTCAAACCGACTTATAGTAGTTATCCATATATAAATGGTAATCTTTGTTCTACCTGTTAACCTGTCATATGAAGAAAGATTGTCAAAGCTTATATTACATTCTCTAGAAAAGCAAAGAATTAGGAGTGACATATGGTAGAGGTGCACAATGGGATGAATGGACATAACAAAGGGGACATTAATGGGGTATTAAAAGTAGCAACACAAGACAGAACTCGAAACAAAGTGTAAAAATTGGAAAAATTTAGATTTAGGAAAGAACTGTATGAGTAAATACACTGGGTTTGTACCTTAAGGTTCATGTATGCAATATTACAGAGTTCCAGTTAACTCCCATGCATGCAATTAATTTATGTTATGTTTATGTTTTTTATGTTAAAATGTTTTTGTTGATTTGTTTGTATATTTTCATAAGTAAAGCATGCTTACCGTCTAATCCAAGTTTTATGATAACTTTACAATGTTTAAAACATAAAGTTCAATATATATTCTGGTTTTCACACAGGAATTATACGTTAATATAACATCATAATAACGTAATGATGTCGTGTAAATAACGTTATACTGACGTCATATAAATGTTATATTTATGTTATAAGAACGTAAATTGGATAGCTTTACAGAAAGTAAACAAAAAAAACTAAATGTTGACTGAAAATTATTTATTCTTAAATATAAAGCATGAAAACATTATAATACCATAGCATTTACTATTATTTTTAAATTTTTACATAAATCTTAAAAAACTGTGTCATAAGAATATATGTTTTTAGTTATATCCTTTGGTTTTAAGAATGTCAGATATACGTATTTATGTCAAAAGTTACAGTATTACCTTTGTGGAACCATTTAAAAACGTCCACAAACGTTCTGTGTTTGCTGGGTTATATTTCTATCTTTCTTGTGACATATAAAACTTTTACGTTTATTAAGGAATCTGCGTGAAATAGGCATGGTTCTGAGATGAATGCTGCGGTTTTCGAGCTCGACGCGCGGCAATGGACGCCATATACACATCCAGTGGGTGTTATTGGACCCCATACCCATTTTATGGGTGGTTGGAGCCCCATACCCATTCTATGGGTGGTTGGAGCCCCATACCCATCCTGTGGGTTGTAGTGGACGCCATACCCATCCTGTGGGTGGTATTGCACCCCTTACTCACCTAACAGGTGGTAGTGGACAATATACCGATCCTGTAGTTGGTATAGTAGACACAATACCATCCTGTTTAGAGTAGTTTACCCCATAGACATTCCAATGAACCATCGTTTTCTGTTAGCGTTCCTACAAAACATCCTTTAAAGATTTGTAAAGCACCAACTATGGTATATAATATTGATTGGTGAAGGACTGTTATTCTATGTAATAATTTTTAGTGCTTATTATAATTTACTAAGAACAACTAATATTTCTCAAAACAAAACTACGAACCTTCAATAGGAAGTAGCTGATCTATAATATTCTAAGAGCATGGACAATAGTAGGTAAATTTCACAACCCATGTGGGACCTGAAAAGTACAATTTTCCTTATAATTGAACCAATCACGACTATTCTGCTATCTAGGTTGACGGACGGGTACTGTGAGACGCAAGTTGGTACGTGAGGAAGAGTTTGGGCCTTGGAAAAAAAAGTAACTGGGAATATATCACATATTTACTAATTCATATTCAACATATTGACTTTAAGCATTAAGTCATATATGTGCTGTCTTGTGTGAGAACGGGTTGGACTTTTTATACCCAACATATTCCAAGTCCTAAAAGCGGCAGTGAGTGACATTTTGCACAAAATCCCCTGCAGTTTTCGAAATATCCCAAATATCCCAATTTCGAGGCCTGAGCCATATTTTGGAGCCAAATTCTGGCTTTCTGCACGTATTCGCTGTTTGAAATTACACTTTTTTATACCCAACATATGCCAAGTACTAAAAGGGGCGTTTGGTCACATTTGTCCCAATCACCCCTGCAATTATAAAAATATCCAAAACATCCCAATTACGAGCCATGAGCCTTATTTTGGAGCCGAATTCTGGCTCTCTGCACGTATTCGCAGTTTGAAATTGTGACTTTTTTATACCCAACATATGCCAAGTACTGAAAGCGGCAATTGGTCACATTTGTCCCAAACCCCCCTGCAGTTTTCAAAATATCCCAAACATCCCAAATTCGAGGCCTGAGCCATATTTTGGAGCCAAATTCAGGCTCTCTGCACGTATTCGCAGTTTGAAATACGACTTTTCAAACCCAACATAGGCCAAGTACTGAAAGCGGCAATTGGTCACATTTGTCCCAAACCCCCCTGCAGTTTTCAAAATATTCTAAATATCCCAATTTCGAGGCCTGAGCCATATTTTGGAGCCAAATTCAGGCTCTCTGCACGTATTCGCAGTTTGAAATACGACTTTTCAAACCCAACATATGCCAAGTACTGAAAGCGGCAATTGGTCACATTTGTCCCAAACCCCCCTGCCGTTTTCAAAATATCCCAAACATCCCAAATTCGAGGCCTGAGCCATATTTTGGAGCCAAATTCTGGCTCTATTCAAGTATTCGCAGTTTGAAATTACGACTTTTTATACCCAACATATGCCAAGTCCTGAAAGCTGCGTTTGGTCACATTTGTCCCAATCCCCCCTGCATTTTTCAAAATATCCCAAACATCCCAAATTCGAGGCCTGAGCCATATTTTGGAGCCAAATTCTGGCTCTCTGCACGTATTCGCAGTTTGAAATTACGAATTTTTTATACCCAACATATGCCAAGTACTGAAAGCGGCGTTTGGTCACATTTGTCCCAATCCCCCCTGCATTTTTCAAAATATCCCAAACATCCCAAATTCGAGGCCTGAGCCATATTTTGGAGCCAAATTCTGGCTCTCTGCACGTATTCGCAGTTTGAAATTACGACTTTTTATACCCAACATATGCGAAGTACTGAAAGCAGCGTTTGGTCACATTTGTCCCAAACCTCCCGGCAGTTTTCAAAATATCCCAAACATCCCAAATTCGAGGCCTGAGCCATATTTTGGAGCCAAATTCTGGCTCTCTGCACGTATTCGCAGTTTGAAATTACGACTTTTTATACCCAACATATGCCAAGTACTGAAAGCGGCGTTTGGTCACATTTGTCCCAATCCCCCCTGCAGTTTTCAAAATATCCCAAACATCCCAATTTCGAGGCCTGAGCCATATTTTGGAGCCAAATTCTGGCTCTCTGCACGTATTCGCAGTTTGAAATTACGACTTTTTATACCCAACATATGCCAAGTACTGAAAGCGGCGTTTGGTCACATTTGTCCCAAACCTCCCCTGCAGTTTTCAAAATATCCCAAACATCCCAATTTCGAGGCCTGAGCCATATTTTGGAGCCAAATTCTGGCTCTCTGCACGTATTCGCAGTTTGAAATTACGACTTTTTATACCCAACATATGCCAAGTACTAAAAGGGGCGTTTGGTCACATTTGTCCCAATCCCCCCTGCAATTTTCAAAATATCCCAAACATCCCAATTTCGAGGCCTGAGCCATATTTTGGAGCCAAATTCTGGCTCTCTGCACGTATTCGCAGTTTGAAATTACGACTTTTTTTTATACCCAACATATGCCAAGTGAGCCTGAAAGCGGCAGTTTGAGTCACATTTTGCACAAACTCCCCTGCAGTTTTCAAAATATCCCAAACATCCCAATTTCGAGGCCTGAGCCATATTTTGGAGCCAAATTCTGGCTCTCTGCACGTATTCGCAGTTTGAAATTACGACTTTTTATACCCAACATATGCCAAGTCCTGAAAGCGGCAGTGAGTCACATTTTGCACAAACTCCCTGCAGTTTTCAAAATATCCCAAACATCCCAATTTCGAGGCCTGAGCCATATTTTGGAGCCAAATTCTGGCTCCCTGCACGTATTCGCAGTTTGAAATTACGACTTTTTATACCCAACATATGCCCTGAAAGCGGCATTGAGTCACAGGCACAAACTCCCCTGCAGTTTTCAAAATATCCCAAACATCCCAATTTCGAGGCCTGAGCCATATTTTGGAGCCAAATTCTGGCTCTCTGCACGTATTCGCAGTTTGAAATTACGACTTTTTATACCCAACATATGCCAAGTACTGAAAGCGGCATTTGGTCACATTTGGCCCAAACCCCCCTGCAGTTTTCAAAATATCCCAAACATCCCAATTTCGAGGCCTGAGCCATATTTTGGAGCCAAATTCTGGCTCTCTGCACGTATTCGCAGTTTGAAATTACGACTTTTTATACCCAACATATGCCAAGTACTGAAAGCGGCGTTTGGTCACATTTGTCCCAAACCCCCCTGCAGTTTTCAAAATATCCCAAACATCCCAAATTCGAGGCCTGAGCCATATTTTGGAGCCAAATTCTGGCTCTCTGCACGTATTCGCAGTTTGAAATTACGACTTTTTATACCCAACATATGCCAAGTACTGAAAGCGAGCGTTTGGTCACATTTGTCCCAATGCGAAGTACCCCCTGCAAACCTCCCGGCAGTTTTCAAAATATCCCAAACATCCCAAATTCGAGGCCTGAGCCATATTTTGGAGCCAAATTCTGGCTCTCTGCACGTATTCGCAGTTTGAAATTACGAATTTTTTATACCCAACATATGCCAAGTACTGAAAGCGGCGTTTGGTCACATTTGTCCCAATCCCCCCTGCATTTTTCAAAATATCCCAAACATCCCAAATTCGAGGCCTGAGCCATATTTTGGAGCCAAATTCTGGCTCTCTGCACGTATTCGCAGTTTGAAATTACGACTTTTTATACCCAACATATGCGAAGTACTGAAAGCAGCGTTTGGTCACATTTGTCCCAAACCTCCCGGCAGTTTTCAAAATATCCCAAACATCCCAATTTCGAGGCCTGAGCCATATTTTGGAGCCAAATTCAGGCTCTCTGCACGTATTCGCAGTTTGAAATTACGACTTTTTATACCCAACATATGCCAAGTACTGAAAGGGGCGTTTGGTCACATTTGTCCCAATCCCCCCTGCAATTTTCAAAATATCCCAAACATCCCAATTTCGAGGCCTGAGCCATATTTTGGAGCCAAATTCTGGCTCTCTGCACGTATTCGCAGTTTGAAATTACGACTTTTTATACCCAACATATGCCAAGTCCTGAAAGCGGCAGTGAGTCATATTTTGTACAAACTCCCCTGCAGTTTTCGAAATATCCCAAATATCTCAATTTCGAGGCCTGAGCCATATTTTGGAGCCAAATTCTGGCTCTATGTACGTATTCGCAGTTTGAAATTACGACTTTTTTATACCCAACATATGCCAAGTACTGAAAGCGGCGTTTAGTCATATTTGTCACAAAGTCCCCTGCAGTTTTCAAAATATCCCAAACATCCCAATTTCGAGGCCTGAGCCATATTTTCGAGCCAAATTCTGGCTCTCTGCACGTATTCGCAGTTTAAATTACGACTTTTTTATACCCAACATATGCCAAGTACTGAAAGGGGCGTTTGGTCACATTTGTCCCAATCCCCCCTGCAATTTTCAAAATATCCCAAACATCCCAATTTCGAGGCCTGAGCCATATTTTGGAGCCGAATTCTGGCTCTATGCACGTATTCGCAGTTTGATATTACGAATTTTTATACCCAACATATGCCAAGTCCTGAAAGCGGCAGTGAGTCACATTTTGCACAAACTCCCTTGCAGTTTTCAAAATATTCCAAACATCCCAATTTCGAGGCCTGAGCCATATTTTGGAGCCAAATTCTGGCTCAATGCACGTATTCGCAGTTTGAAATTACGACTTTTTATACCCAACATATGCCAAGTCCTGAAAGCGCCAGAGAGTGACATTTTGCACAAACTCCCCTGCAGTTTTCGAAATATCCCAAATATCCCAATTTCGAGGCCTGAGCCATATTTTCGAGCCAAATTCTGGCTCTCTGCACGTATTCGTTGTTTGAAATTACGACTTTTTTATACCCAACATATGCCAAGTACTGAAAGCGGCATTTGGTCACATTTGGCTCAAACCTTCCTGCAGTTTTCAAAATATCCCAAACATCCCAATTTCGAGGCCTGAGCCATATTTTGGAGCCAAATTCAGGCTCTCTGCACGTATTCGCAGTTTGAAATTACGACTTTTTATACCCAACATATGCCAAGTACTGAAAGCGGCGTTTGGTCATATTTGTCTCAAACTCCCCTGCAGTTTTCAAAATATCCCAAATATCCCAATTTCGAGGCCTGAGCCATATTTTGGAGCCAAATTCTGGCTCTCTGCACGTATTCGCAGTTTGAAATTACGACTTTTTATACCCAACATATGCCAAGTACTGAAAGCGGCAATGAGTCACATTTTGCACAAACTTCCCTGCAGTTTTCAAAATATCCCTAAAATCCCAATTTCAAGGCCTGAGCCATATTTTGTAGCCAAACTCAGGCTCTCTGCACGTATTCGCAGTTTGAAATTACGACTTTTTATACCCAACATATGCCAAGTACTGAAAGCGGCGTTTGGTCACATTTGTCCCAAACCTCCCTGCAGTTTTCAAAATATCCCAAACATCCCAATTTCGAAGCCTGAGCCCTATTCTGGAGCCAAATTCTGGCTCTCTGCACGTTTTCGCAGTTTGATATTACGACTTTTTATACCCAACATATGCCAAGTCCTAAAAGCGGCAGTGAGTAACTTTGTGCACAAACTCCCCTGCAGTTTTCGAAATATCCCAAATATCCCAATTTCGGGGCCTGAGCTATTATTTGGAACCAAATTCTGGTTCTCTGCACGTATTCGCTGTTTGAAATTACAACTTTTTTATACCCAACTTATGCCAAGGACTGAAAGCGGCGTTTGGTCACATTTGTCCCAATCCCCCCTGCAATTTTCAAAATATCCCAAACATCTCAATTTCGAGGCCTCAGCCATATTTTGGAGCCAAATTCTGGCTCTCTGCACGTATTCACAGTTTGAAATTTCGACTTTTTATACCTAACATATGCCAAGTACTGAAAGCAGCATTTGGTCATATTTGTCCTAAACTCCCCTGCAGTTTTCAAAATATCCCAAACATCACAATTTCTAGGCCTGAGCCATATTTTGGAGCCATGTTCTTGCTCTATGCACGTATTCGCAGTTTGAAATTACGACTTTTTATTCCCAACATATGCCAAGTCCTGAAAGCGGCAGTGAGTGACATTTTGCACAAAATCCCCTGCAGTTTTCGAAATATCCCAAATATCCCAATTTCGAGGCCTGAGCCCTATTTTGGAGCCAAATTTTGGCTCTCTGCATGTATTCGCTGTTTTAAATTACGACTTTTTTATACCCAACATATGCCAAGTACTGAAAGCGGCATTTGGTCACATTTGTCCCAATCCCCAATGCAATTTTCAAAATATTCCAAACATCCCAATTTCGAGGCCTGAGCCATATTTTGGAGCCAAATTCTGGCTCTCTGCACGTATTCGCAGTTTGAAATTACGACTTTTTATACCCAACATATGTGAAGTACTGAAAGCGGCGTTTGGTCACATTTGTCCCAAACCTCCCTGTAGTTTTTTAAATATCCCAAACATCCCAATTTCGAGGCCTGAGACATATTTTGGAGCCAAATTCAGGCTCTCTGTACGTATTCGCAGTTTGAAATTACGACTTTTTATACCCAACATATGCCAAGTACTGAAAGCGGCGTTTGGTCATATTTGTCCCAAACCTTCCTGCAGTTTTCAAAATATCCTAAACATCCCAATCTCGAGGCCTGAGATATATTTTGGAGCCAAATTCAGGCTCTCTGTAGGTATTCGCAGTTTGAAATTACGACTTTTTATACCCAACATATGCCAAGTACTGAAAGCGGCGTTTGGTCATATTTATCCCAAACTACCCTGCAGTTTTCAAAATATCCCAAACATCACAATATCTAGGCCTGAGCCATATTTTGGAGCCATGTTCTTGCTCTATGCACGTATTCGCTGTTTGAAATTACACTTTTTTATACCCAACATATGCCAAGTACTAAAAGGGGCGTTTGGTCACATTTGTCCCAATCACCCTTGCAATTATAAAAATATCCAAAACATCCCAATTACGAGGCCTGAGCCATATTTTGGAGCCGAATTCTGGCTCTCTGCACGTATTCGCAGTTTGAAATTGTGACTTTTTTATACCCAACATATGCCAAGTACTGAAAGAGGCGTTTGGTCATATTTGTCCCAAACTCCCCTGCAATTTTCAAAATATTCTAAATATCCCAATTTCGAGGCCTGAGCCATATTTTGGAGCCAAATTCAGGCTCTCTGCACGTATTCGCAGTTTGAAATACGACTTTTCAAACCCAACATATGCCAAGTACTGAAAGCGGCAATTGGTCACATTTGTCCCAAACCCCCCTGCAGTTTTCAAAATATCCCAAACATCCCAATTTCGAGGCCTGAGCCATATTTTGGAGCCAAATTCTGGCTCTATTCAAGTATTCGCAGTTTGAAATTACGAATTTTTATACCCAACATATGCCAAGTCCTGAAAGCGGCAGTGAGTGACATATTGCACAAACTCTCCTGCAGGTTTCGAAATATCCCAAATATCCTAATTTCGAGGCCTGAGCCATATTTTGGAGCAAAATTCTGGCTCTCAGCACGTATTTTGCAGTTTAAAATTACGAATTTTTTATACCCAACATATGCCAAGTACTGAAAGCGGCGTTTGGTCACATTTGTCCCAATCCCCCCTGCATTTTTCAAAATATCCCAAACATCCCAAATTCGAGGCCTGAGCCATATTTTGGAGCCAAATTCTGGCTCTCTGCACGTATTCGCAGTTTGAAATTACGACTTTTTATACCCAACATATGCGAAGTACTGAAAGCAGCGTTTGGTCACATTTGTCCCAAACCTCCCGGCAGTTTTCAAAATATCCCAAACATCCCAATTTCGAGGCCTGATACATATTTTGGAGCCAAATTCAGGCTCTCTGTACGCATTCGCAGTTTGAAATTACGATTTTTTATACCCAACATATGCCAAGTACTAAAAGGGGCGTTTGGTCACATTTGTCCCAATCCCCCCTGCAATTTTCAAAATATCCCAAACATCCCAATTTCGAGGCCTGAGCCATATTTTGGAGCCAAATTCTGGCTCTCTGCACGTATTCGCTGTTTTAAATTACGACTTTTTTATACCCAACATATGCCAAGTACTAAAAGGGGCGTTTGGTCACATTTGTCCCAATCCCCCCTGCAATTTTCAAAATATCCAAAACATCCCAATTTCCAGGCCTGAGCCATATTTTGGAGCCGAATTCTGGCTCTCTGCACGTATTCGCAGTTTGAAATTACGACTTTTTATAATCAACATATGCCAAGTCCTGAAAGCGGCAGTGAGTGATATTTTGCACAAACTCCCCTGCAGCTTTCGAAATATCCCAAATATCTCAATTTCGAGGCCTGAGCCTTATTTTGGAGCCAAATTCTGGCTCTATGCACGTATTCGCAGTTTGAAATTGCGACTTTTTTATACCCAACATATGCCAAGTACTGAAAGCGGCGTTTGGTCATATATGTCACAAAGTCCCCTGCAGTTTTCAAAATATCCCAAACATCCCAATTTCAAGGCCTGAGCCATATTTTGGAGCCAAATTCTGGCTCTATGCACGTATTCGCAGTTTGAAATTACGAATTTTTATACCCAACATATGCCAAGTCCTGAAAGCGGCAGTGAGTCACATTTTGCACAAACTCCCCTGCAGTTTTCAAAATATTCCAAACATCCCAATTTCGAGGCCTAAATTCGTTGTTTTAAATTACGACTTTTTTATACCCAACATATGCCAAGTACTGAAAGCGGCGTTTGGTCACATTTGGCTCAAACCTTCCTGCAGTTTTCAAAATATCCCAAACATCCCAATTTCGAGGCCTGAGCCATATTTTGGAGCCAAATTCAGGCTCTCTGCACGTATTCGCAGTTTGAAATTACGACTTTTTATACCCAACATATGCCAAGTACTGAAAGCGGCGTTTGGTCATATTTGTCTCAAACTCCCCTGCAGTTTTCAAAATATCCCAAACATCTCAATTTCGAGGCCTGAGCCATATTTTGGAGCCAAATTCTGGCTATCTGCACGTATTCGCAGTTTGAAATTGCGACTTATTATACCCAACATATGCCAAGTACTGAAAGCGGCAATGAGTCACATTTTGCACAAACTTCCCTGCAGTTTTCAAAATATCCCTAAAATCCCAATTTCGAGGCCTGAGCCCTATTCTGGAGCCAAATTCTGGCTCTCTGCACGTTTTCGCAGTTTGATATTACGACTTTTTATACCCAACATATGCCAAGTACTGAAAGCGGCGTTTGGTCACATTTGTCCCAAACCTCCCTGCAGTTTTCAAAATATCCCAAACATCCCAATTTCGAGGCCTGAGCCCTATTTTGGAGCCAAATTCTGGCTCTCTGCACGTATTCGCAGTTTGAAATTACGACTTTTTATACCCAACATATGCCAAGTCCTAAAAGCGGCAGTGAGTAACTTTGTGCACAAACTCCCCTGCAGTTTTCGAAATATCCCAAATATCCCAATTTCGGGGCCTGAGCTATATTTTGGAGCCAAATTCTGGCTCTCTGCACGTATTCGCTGTTTGAAATTACAACTTTTTTATACCCAACTTATGCCAAGTACTGAAAGCGGCGTTTGGTCACATTTGTCCCAATCCCCCCTGCAATTTTCAAAATATCCCAAACATCTCAATTTCGAGGCCTGAGCCATATTTTGGAGCCAAATTCTGGCTCTCTGCACGTATTCGCAGTTTGAAATTTCGACTTTTTATACCCAACATATGCCAAGTACTGAAAGCAGCATTTGGTCATACTTGTCCTAAACTCCCCTGCAGTTTTCAAAATATCCCAAACATCACAATTTCTAGGCCTGAGCCATATTTTGGAGCCATGTTCTTGCTCTATGCACGTATTCGCAGTTTGAAATTACGACTTTTTATTCCCAACATATGCCAAGTCCTGAAAGCGGCAGTGAGTGAAATTTTGCACAAAATCCCCTGCAGTTTTCGAAATATCCCAAATATCCCAATTTCGAGGCCTGAGCCATATTTTGGAGCCAAATTCTGGCTCTCTGCACGTATTCGCTGTTTTAAATTACGACTTTTTTATACCCAACATATGCCAAGTACTAAAAGGGGCGTTTGGTCACATTTGTCCCAATCCCCCCTGCAATTTTCAAAATAACCAAAACATCCCAATTTCCAGCCATGAGCCATATTTTGGAGCCGAATTCTGGCTCCCTGCACGTATTCGCAGTTTGAAATTGTGACTTTTTTATTCCCAACATATGCCAAGTACTGAAAGCGGCGTTTGGTCATATTTGTCCCAAACTCCCCTGCAGCTTTCAAAATATCCCAAACATCCCAATTTCGAGGCCTGAGCCATATGTTGAAATTGTTTGAAATTCGAGGCCTGAGTCATATTTTGGAGCCAAATTCTGGCTCTCTGCACGTATTCGCAGTTTGAAATTACAACTTTTTATACCCAACATATGCTAAGACCTGAAAGCGGCAGCGTGTGACATTTTGCACAAACTCCCCTGCAGTTTTCAAAATAACCCAAATATCCCAATTTCGAGGCTAGAGCCATATTTTGGAGCCAAATTCAGGCTCTCTGCACGTATTCGCAGTTTGAAAATACGACTTTTTAAACCCAACATATGCCAAGTACTGAAAGCAGCGTTTGGTCACATTTGTTCCAAACCCCCCTGCAGTTTTCAAAATATCCCAAACATCCCAATTTCGAGGCCTGAGCCATATTTTGGAGCCAAATTCTGGCTCTATGCACGTATTCGCAGTTTGAAATTACGACTTTTTATACCCAACATATGCCAAGTCCTGAAAGCGGCAGTGAGTGACATTTTGCACAAACTCTCCTGCAGTTTTTTAAATATCCCAAATATCCCAATTTCGAGGCCTGAGCCATATTTTGCAGCCAAATTCTGGCTCTCTGCACGTATTCGCAGTTTCAAATTACGAATTTTTTATACCCAACATATGCCAAGTACTGAAAGTGGCATTTGGTCACATTTGTCCCAATCCCCCCTGCAATTTTCAAAATATCCCAAACATCCCAATTTCGAGGCCTGAGCCATATTTTGGAGCCAAATTCTGGCTCTCTGCACGTATTCGCAGTTTGAAATTACGACTTTTTATACCCAACATATGCGAAGTACTGAAAGCGGCGTTTGGTCACATTTGTCCCAAACCTCCCTGCAGTTTTTTAAATATCCCAAACATCCCAATTTCGAGGCCTGAGACATATTTTGGAGCCAAATTCAGGCTCTCTGTACGTATTCGCAGTTTGAAATTACGACTTTTTATACCCAACATATGCCAAGTACTGAAAGCGGCGTTTGGTCATATTTGTCCCAAACCCCCCTGCAGTTTTCAAAATATCCCAAACATCCCAATTTCGAGGCCTGAGCCATATTTTGGAGCCAAATTCAGGCTCTCTGCACGTATTCGCAGTTTGAAATTACGACTTTTTATACCCAACATATGCCAAGTACTGAAAGCGGCGTTTGGTCATATTTGTCCCAAACTACCCTGCAGTTTTCAAAATATCCCAAACATCCCAATTTCGAGGCCTGAGCCATATTTTGGAGCCAAATTCTGGCTCTATGCACGTATTCGCAGTTTGAAATTACGACTTTTTATACCCAACATATGCCAAGTCCTAAAAGCGGCAGTGAGTCACATTTTGCACAAAATCCCCTGCAGTTTTCAAAATATCCCAAATATCCCAATTTCGAGGCCTGAGCCATATTTTGGAGCCAAATTCTGGCTCTCTGCACGTATTCGCAGTTTGAAATTACGACTTTTTTATACCCAACATATGCCAAGTACTGAAAGCGGCGTTTGGTCACATTTGTCCCAATCACCCCTGCAATTTTCAAAATATCCCAAACATCCCAATTTCGAGGCCTGAGCCATATTTTGGAGCCAAATTCTGGCTCTCTGCACGTATTCGCAGTTTGAAATTACGACTTTTTATACCCAACATATGCCAAGTACTGAAAGCGGCAATTGGTCACATTTGTCCCAAACCCCCCTGCAGTTTTCAAAATATCCCAAACATCCCAATTTCGAGGCCTGAGCCATATTTTGGAGCCAAATTCAGGCTCTCTGCACGTATTCGCAGTTTGAAATACGACTTTTTATACCCAACATATGCCAAGTACTGAAAGCGGCAATTGGTCACATTTGTCCCAAACCCCCCTGCAGTTTTCAAAATATCCCAAACATCCCAATTTCGAGGCCTGAGCCATATTTTGGAGCCAAATTCTGGCTCTCTGCACGTATTCGCAGTTTGAAATTACGACTTTTTATACCCAACATATGCCAAGTACTGAAAGCGGCGTTTGGTCACATTTGTCCCAAACCCCCCTGCAGTTTTCAAAATATCCCAAACATCCCAAATTCGAGGCCTGAGCCATATTTTGGAGCCAAATTCTGGCTCTCTGCACGTATTCGCAGTTTGAAATTACGACTTTTTATACCCAACATATGCCAAGTCCTGAAAGCGGCGTTTGGTCACATTTGTCCCAATCCCCCCTGCATTTTTCAAAATATCCCAAACATCCCAAATTCGAGGCCTGAGCCATATTTTGGAGCCAAATTCTGGCTCTCTGCACGTATTCGCAGTTTGAAATTACGACTTTTTATACCCAACATATGCCAAGTACTGAAAGCGGCGTTTGGTCACATTTGTCCCAAACCCCCCTGCAGTTTTCAAAATATCCCAAACATCCCAAATTCGAGGCCTGAGCCATATTTTGGAGCCAAATTCTGGCTCTCTGCACGTATTCGCAGTTTGAAATTACGACTTTTTATACCCAACATATGCCAAGTACTGAAAGCGGCGTTTGGTCACATTTGTCCCAAACCCCCCTGCAGTTTTCAAAATATCCCAAACATCCCAATTTCGAGGCCTGAGCCATATTTTGGAGCCAAATTCTGGCTCTCTGCACGTATTCGCAGTTTGAAATTACGACTTTTTATACCCAACATATGCCAAGTACTGAAAGCGGCGTTTGGTCACATTTGTCCCAAACCCCCTGCAGTTTTCAAAATATCCCAAACATCCCAATTTCGAGGCCTGAGCCATATTTTGGAGCCAAATTCTGGCTCTCTGCACGTATTCGCAGTTTGAAATTACGACTTTTTATACCCAACATATGCCAAGTACTGAAAGCGGCGTTTGGTCACATTTGTCCCAAACCCCCTGCAGTTTTCAAAATATCCCAAACATCCCAATTTCGAGGCCTGAGCCATATTTTGGAGCCAAATTCTGGCTCTCTGCACGTATTCGCAGTTTGAAATTACGACTTTTTATACCCAACATATGCCAAGTACTGAAAGCGGCGTTTGGTCACATTTGTCCCAAACCCCCTGCAGTTTTCAAAATATCCCAAACATCCCAATTTCGAGGCCTGAGCCATATTTTGGAGCCAAATTCTGGCTCTCTGCACGTATTCGCAGTTTGAAATTACGACTTTTTATACCCAACATATGCCAAGTACTGAAAGCGGCGTTTGGTCACATTTGTCCCAAACCCCCTGCAGTTTTCAAAATATCCCAAACATCCCAATTTCGAGGCCTGAGCCATATTTTGGAGCCAAATTCTGGCTCTCTGCACGTATTCGCAGTTTGAAATTACGACTTTTTATACCCAACATATGCCAAGTACTGAAAGCGGCGTTTGGTCACATTTGTCCCAAACTCCCCTGCAGTTTTCAAAATATCCCAAACATCCCAATTTCGAGGCCTGAGCCATATTTTGGAGCCAAATTCTGGCTCTCTGCACGTATTCGCAGTTTGAAATTACGACTTTTTATACCCAACATATGCCAAGTACTGAAAGCGGCAGTGAGTCACATTTTGCACAAAATCCCCTGCAGTTTTCAAAATATCCCAAACATCCCAATTTCGAGGCCTGAGCCATATTTTGGAGCCAAATTCTGGCTCTCTGCACGTATTCGCAGTTTGAAATTACGACTTTTTATACCCAACATATGCCAAGTACTGAAAGCGGCGTTTGGTCACATTTGTCCCAATCACCCCTGCAGTTTTCAAAATATCCCAAACATCCCAATTTCGAGGCCTGAGCCATATTTTGGAGCCAAATTCTGGCTCTCTGCACGTATTCGCAGTTTGAAATTACGACTTTTTATACCCAACATATGCCAAGTACTGAAAGCGGCAATTGGTCACATTTGTCCCAAACCCCCCTGCAGTTTTCAAAATATCCCAAACATCCCAAATTCGAGGCCTGAGCCATATTTTGGAGCCAAATTCTGGCTCTCTGCACGTATTCGCAGTTTGAAATTACGACTTTTTATACCCAACATATGCCAAGTACTGAAAGCGGCGTTTGGTCATATTTGTCCCAAACCCCCCTGCAGTTTTCAAAATATCCCAAACATCCCAATTTCGAGGCCTGAGCCATATTTTGGAGCCAAATTCTGGCTCTCTGCACGTATTCGCAGTTTGAAATTACGACTTTATATACCCAACATATGCCAAGTACTGAAAGCGGCAATTGGTCACATTTGTCCCAAACCCCCCTGCAGTTTTCAAAATATCCCAAACATCCCAAATTCGAGGCCTGAGCCATATTTTGGAGCCAAATTCTGGCTCTCTGCACGTATTCGCAGTTTGAAATTACGACTTTTTATACCCAACATATGCCAAGTACTGAAAGCGGCGTTTGGTCACATTTGTCCCAATCCCCCCTGCATTTTTCAAAATATCCCAAACATCCCAAATTCGAGGCCTGAGCCATATTTTGGAGCCAAATTCTGGCTCTCTGCACGTATTCGCAGTTTGAAATTACGAATTTTTTATACCCAACATATGCCAAGTACTGAAAGCGGCGTTTGGTCACATTTGTCCCAATCCCCCCTGCATTTTTCAAAATATCCCAAACATCCCAAATTCGAGGCCTGAGCCATATTTTGGAGCCAAATTCTGGCTCTCTGCACGTATTCGCAGTTTGAAATTACGACTTTTTATACCCAACATATGCCAAGTACTGAAAGCAGCGTTTGGTCACATTTGTCCCAAACCTCCCTGCAGTTTTCAAAATATCCCAAACATCCCAAATTCGAGGCCTGAGCCATATTTTGGAGCCAAATTCTGGCTCTCTGCACGTATTCGCAGTTTGAAATTACGAATTTTTTATACCCAACATATGCCAAGTACTGAAAGCGGCGTTTGGTCACATTTGTCCCAATCCCCCCTGCATTTTTCAAAATATCCCAAACATCCCAAATTCGAGGCCTGAGCCATATTTTGGAGCCAAATTCTGGCTCTCTGCACGTATTCGCAGTTTGAAATTACGACTTTTTATACCCAACATATGCCAAGTACTGAAAGCGGCGTTTGGTCACATTTGTCCCAAACCTCCCTGCAGTTTTCAAAATATCCCAAACATCCCAATTTCGAGGCCTGAGCCATATTTTGGAGCCAAATTCTGGCTCTCTGCACGTATTCGCAGTTTGAAATTACGACTTTTTATACCCAACATATGCCAAGTACTGAAAGCGGCGTTTGGTCACATTTGTCCCAATCCCCCCTGCAATTTTCAAAATATCCCAAACATCCCAATTTCGAGGCCTGAGCCATATTTTGGAGCCAAATTCTGGCTCTCTGCACGTATTCGCAGTTTGAAATTACGACTTTTTATACCCAACATATGCCAAGTACTGAAAGCGGCAGTGAGTCACATTTTGTACAAACTCCCCTGCAGTTTTCAAAATATCCCAAATATCCCAATTTCGAGGCCTGAGCCATATTTTGGAGCCAAATTCTGGCTCTCTGCACGTATTCGCAGTTTGAAATTACGACTTTTTATACCCAACATATGCCAAGTACTGAAAGCGGCGTTTGGTCATATTTGTCACAATCCCCTGCAGTTTTCAAAATATCCCAAATATCCCAATTTCGAGGCTCGAGCCATATTTTGGAGCCAAATTCTGGCTTTCTGCACGTATTCGCAGTTTGATATTACCACTTTTTATACCCAACATATGCCAAGTACTGAAAGGGGCGTTTAGTCACATTTGTCCCACTCCCCTCTGCAATTTTCAAAATATCCCAAACATCCAAATTTCGAGGCATGAGCCATGTTTTTTAGCCAAATTCAGGCTCTCTGCACGTATTCGCAGTTTGATATTACCACTTTTTATACCCAAAATATGCCATGTACAGAAAGCAGCAGTGAGTCACATTTTGCACAAACTCCCCTGCAGTTTTCAAAATATCCCGAACATCCCAATTTCGAGGCCTGAGCCATATTTTGGAGCCAAATTCTGGCTCTCTGCACGTATTCGCAGTTTGAAATTACGACTTTTTATACCCAACATATGCCAAGTACTGAAAGCGGCGTTTGAGTCACATTTGCACAAACTCCCCTGCAGTTTTCAAAATATCCCAAATATCCCAATTTCGAGGCCTGAGCCATATTTTGGAGCCAAATTCTGGCTCTCTGCACGTATTCGCAGTTTGAAATTACGACTTTTTATACCCAACATATGCCAAGTACTGAAAGCGGCATTTGGTCACATTTGGCCAAACCCCCCTGCAGTTTTCAAAATATCCCAAACATCCCAATTTCGAGGCCTGAGCCATATTTTGGAGCCAAATTCTGGCTCTCTGCACGTATTCGCAGTTTGAAATTACGACTTTTTATACCCAACATATGCCAAGTACTGAAAGCGGCGTTTGGTCACATTTGTCCCAAACCCCCCTGCAGTTTTCAAAATATCCCAAACATCCCAAATTCGAGGCCTGAGCCATATTTTGGAGCCAAATTCTGGCTCTCTGCACGTATTCGCAGTTTGAAATTACGACTTTTTATACCCAACATATGCCAAGTACTGAAAGCGGCGTTTGGTCACATTTGTCCCAAACCCCCCTGCAGTTTTCAAAATATCCCAAACATCCCAAATTCGAGGCCTGAGCCATATTTTGGAGCCAAATTCTGGCTCTCTGCACGTATTCGCAGTTTGAAATTACGACTTTTTATACCCAACATATGCCAAGTACTGAAAGCGGCGTTTGGTCACATTTGTCCCAAACCCCCCTGCAGTTTTCAAAATATCCCAAACATCCCAAATTCGAGGCCTGAGCCATATTTTGGAGCCAAATTCTGGCTCTCTGCACGTATTCGCAGTTTGAAATTACGACTTTTTATACCCAACATATGCCAAGTACTGAAAGCGGCGTTTGGTCACATTTGTCCCAAACCCCCTGCAGTTTTCAAAATATCCCAAACATCCCAAATTCGAGGCCTGAGCCATATTTTGGAGCCAAATTCTGGCTCTCTGCACGTATTCGCAGTTTGAAATTACGACTTTTTTATACCCAACATATGCCAAGTACTGAAAGCGGCGTTTGGTCACATTTGTCCCAATCCCCCCTGCATTTTTCAAAATATCCCAAACATCCCAAATTCGAGGCCTGAGCCATATTTTGGAGCCAAATTCTGGCTCTCTGCACGTATTCGCAGTTTGAAATTACGACTTTTTATACCCAACATATGCCAAGTACTGAAAGCGGCGTTTGGTCACATTTGTCCCAAACCCCCCTGCAGTTTTCAAAATATCCCAAACATCCCAATTTCGAGGCCTGAGCCATATTTTGGAGCCAAATTCTGGCTCTCTGCACGTATTCGCAGTTTGAAATTACGACTTTTTATACCCAACATATGCCAAGTACTGAAAGCGGCGTTTGGTCACATTTGTCCCAATCCCCCCTGCAATTTTCAAAATATCCCAAACATCCCAATTTCGAGGCCTGAGCCATATTTTGGAGCCAAATTCTGGCTCTCTGCACGTATTCGCAGTTTGAAATTACGACTTTTTATACCCAACATATGCCAAGTACTGAAAGCGGCGTTTGGTCACATTTGTCCCAAACTCCCCTGCAGTTTTCAAAATATCCCAAACATCCCAATTTCGAGGCCTGAGCCATATTTTGGAGCCAAATTCTGGCTCTCTGCACGTATTCGCAGTTTGAAATTACGACTTTTTATACCCAACATATGCCAAGTACTGAAAGCGGCGTTTGGTCATATTTGTCCCAAAGTCCCCTGCAGTTTTCAAAATATCCCAAACATCCCAATTTCGAGGCCTGAGCCATATTTTGGAGCCAAATTCTGGCTCTCTGCACGTATTCGCAGTTTGAAATTACGACTTTTTATACCCAACATATGCCAAGTACTGAAAGCGGCGTTTGGTCACATTTGTCCCAAACCTCCCTGCAGTTTTCAAAATATCCCAAACATCCCAATTTCGAGGCCTGAGCCATATTTTGGAGCCAAATTCTGGCTCTCTGCACGTATTCGCAGTTTGAAATTACGACTTTTTATACCCAACAT
>NW_025573414.1:0-11972 GCF_020424385.1 Procambarus clarkii
TTTGGAGGCATGTTAACTTAGTAGCTTCAGGTATTGGGTTTTCAGAAACCACAGAGACTGTGGATAAATTGTCTGAAAACTGCTTAATTTCTGGTGGTATAATATTGGGTGAAGCTGTAGTGGGTGAAGCTTTACTGGGTGAAGCTTTATCCTTGTTGATTAAAGGATCTAATCTGGCTTTACATTTATTCTCAAAAAGATCCAGATCATCCATAACATTAACTACTTTATTTGGTGTACTTGCTATTTGTTCTGATTCAATTATCCTGTGTAAATGTTCCAACCTGGCTTGAGTTTCTTCTTCATATTGTGCAAGGTCAGACAGGAATGGTTCCACATCTTCAACTACTATGTCGTCGTCGTGGACCTGATTTTGGTAAGATTTCCTATTTGCTTTCAATATATGCAATTGGGTTTGAATCTGCAACAGTGGTATTTTCAACCGATGATAATTAATTACAGGCTCATATAACAACTGTTCATATTGGTTGAGATCTCTTGTTAGTTGGCGTTTGCTTGATATTAAAGCACGCTTTGCTTTCTGTGGATTAGTCATGGTGACTTGTTAATTGAGCACCACTGGCTCATAAATTGTGAGCAAGTACTAATGGTAGCCTAGGGTAAATTCTGCACTCACTAGGCAATAATCCTACCTCTACTAGAGGTTAGCACTTAAAAATTAATACACATTATATATATACAATCATCCACACTAATGATTTGAGTGATAAACCAGTGTCACTGGAAGTACCTTTAGGTTAGCTCTTCTATATCACCCTAGGATGGTAGAGACACTAATTAATCACTCAAAGGTGTAATGATCATAAGTAATTTATTATATATACAACTCAACTCGAGTTGATAAAAATTACACCCAAAATAGGGTCTGGACCATTCATTAATGGTGCTAGGTTAATCAATATAGTACAACTGACTATGGTAATAATGGGACTAGGATGAACGATAATAGTTCAACTAGTCAATGGTTAATATCCTACCCTGTTGTGGGTTGGCAATTAGTAAATATTATACTGTGATCACTAGTGCAATATATATTAAATAATTCTCTATCTTGGAGAAATAATATACACAATTATTGATAATAGCCTCTTAATTAGCCTCTATGAAACTTCTAATATTATCTAGAAGTATTAAATATTATTAGTGACCTCGCGAAATAAAGTCCACAAAATTCGTAGATAATCTCTCGCGAAATGTAACACCACGAAATCCGTGAACAATCTCGCGAAGACACAGTCACTAGTTTGGCTGGATTCTATATTAGCGCTGTCATTTCACGAAATAACACGCCACCAAATATCTGTGGGTGTGCATGAAACCGCTGACGAAGCTGAACTGGGCTGAGGGAGGCTCCTGAGCTCCCACGAGGCTTCGCCGCTGTCTTTGACTGGCTGGCCTTTGTTTAAATAACACTGCACTAGTATATTTAATGAATCCACTGGATAACTGGTTCATCCGGTACTAAGATGACCAAATGTGGGTTCAAAGGATCAAATAATCCGTCATCCGGTTCGAAGATGACCAAATAATGTGGGAACCGACCTGTGAGATTTATATTTATTTAATTTATATGAATTTATATTTACGTTAATTTATATACTTCGATAGCAATTTGTATAATGATAAGTGGACTGTATTTCTGCAATAATCTCTTAATCTCACAAATCGATCCTCTACACATTAGGGGGGGTTTATATTACACATATGCAGCCAATCAAATTACAGTAATAGCTACATACATTGATGAGGTTCCTTCTCTTATAGTACAGCAGGTTAGTCCACCAGGTATAACTAGAGTGTAGACACCAAATTATCCTCTTTGAGGTAGCTTCTATCACCCAGTAACTGGTGCACATAATCTTGCATCCTCGTCTTGACCTGTCAAAAGTGCGCTAGCTGTGAAGCCAGAATCCTATATATGACAAGTATATCAGAGAAAACAGTACATGGAACATGAGGACCTGGCTTAATTACCTTTAGTTTGAGGCTTCCATGTGATCTAACCGGATAACCCTACCCAATGACATTAATGGCCACTAATGATAGATAATGGGTTTCGGATAGACACTTAACTTGAATTTGTAGACAGCGTGTTGATAATGGTACACTTTTAGTTTCCATAACACTACGTCCAAGTAAATTTAACAGGAGCCGAATTTGCTCCCGTGTGAGCCTCTGGTCTCAATACAAACAATAATGGCTGCCCTCCTTCCTCCACTCTGACGCCTGGCTTACATTGTCCAGATTTCAGAACGTGATAGAAGGGTCACATTTACTCTACTTTAATATTGATAATTAAGTTAATTTATATAAGATGTTTTTATGATGGTAAAGTCCAAAGACTAATGTATTTAAGAACAATTCCCAGCAGAATAGCTGGTGAATTATAATAGTATGTGGTGATGATATCCCGTTTTCTTTAGACGGTAATTCCACTACAAGTTACGTTTTCTATGGGTAACTTGTTGGTAATACAGTTGTGACATGTGTGACGTCAGCCAGCTCCACGTGACATGTGTGACGTCTGCCAGCTCCACGTGACATGTGTGACGTCACCCAGCTCCCTGTGACATGTGTGACGTCAGCCAGCTCCACGTGACATGTGTGACGTCAGCCAGCTCCCCGTGACATGTGTGACGTCAGCCAGCTCCACGTGACATGTGTGACGTCAGCCAGCTCCACGTGACATGTGTGACGTCAGCCAGCTCCACGTGACATGTGTGACGTCAGCCAGCTCCACGTGACATGTGTGACGTCAGCCAGCTCCACGTGACATGTGTGACGTCAGCCAGCTCCACGTGACATGTGACGTCAGCCAGCTCCACGTGACATGTGTGACGTCAGCCAGCTCCACGTGACATATGTGACGTCAGCCAGCTCCACGTGACATGTGTGACGTCAGCCAGCTCCACGTGACATGTGTGACGTCAGCCAGCTCCACGTGACATGTGACGTCAGCCAGCTCCACGTGACATGTGTGACGTCACCCAGCTCCACGTGACATGTGTGACGTCAGCCAGCACCACGTGACATGTGTGACGTCAGCCAGCTCCACGTGACATGTGTGACGTCAGCCAGCTCCACGTGACATGTGTGACGTCACCCAGCTCCACGTGACATGTGTGACGTCAGCCAGGACCACGTGACATGTGTGACGTCAGCCAGCTCCACGTGACATGTGTGACGTCAGCCAGCTCCACGTGACATGTGTGACGTCAGCCAGCTCCACGTGACATGTGTGACGTCAGCCAGCACCACGTGACATGTGTGACGTCAGCCAGCTCCACGTGACATGTGTGACGTCAGCCAGCTCCACGTGACATGTGTGACGTCAGCCAGCTCCACGTGACATGTGTGACGTCAGCCAGCTCCACGTGACATGTGTGACGTCAGCCAGCTCCACGTGACATGTGTGACGTCAGCCAGCTCCACGTGACATGTGACGTCAGCCAGCTCCACGTGACATGTGTGACGTCAGCCAGCTCCACGTGACATGTGACGTCAGCCAGCTCCACGTGACATGTGTGACGTCAGCCAGCTCCACGTGACATATGTGACGTCAGCCAGCTCCACGTGACATGTGTGACGTCAGCCAGCTCCACGTGACATGTGACGTCAGCCAGCTCCACGTGACATGTGACGTCAGCCAGCTCCACGTGACATGTGTGACGTCAGCCAGCTCCGCGTGACATGTGTGACGTCAGCCAGCTCCACGTGACACGTGTGACGTCAGCCAGCTCCACGTCACATATGTGACGTCAGCCAAGTCCACGTGACATGTGTGACGTCAGCCAGCTCCACGTGACATGTGTGACGTCAGCCAGCTCCACGTGACATGTGTGACGTCAGCCAGCTCCACGTGACATATGTGACGTCAGCCAGCTCCACGTGACATGTGTGACGTCAGCCAGCTCCACGTGACATGTGTGACGTCAGCCAGCTCCACGTGACATGTGTGACGTCAGCCAGCTCCACGTGACATGTGTGACGTCAGCCAGCTCCACGTGACATGTGTGACGTCAGCCAGCTCCACGTGACATGTGTGACGTCAGCCAGCTCCACGTGACATGTGTGACGTCAGCCAGCTCCACGTGACATGTGTGACGTCAGCCAGCTCCACGTGACATGTGTGACGTCAGCCAGCTCCACGTGACATGTGTGACGTCAGCCAGCTCCACGTGACATATGTGACGTCAGCCAGCTCCACGTGACATGTGTGACGTCAGCCAGCTCCACGTGACATGTGTGACGTCAGCCAGCTCCACGTGACATGTGTGACGTCAGCCAGCTCCACGTGACATGTGTGACGTCAGCCAGCTCCACGTGACATGTGTGACGTCAGCCAGCTCCACGTGACATGTGTGACGTCAGCCAGCTCCACGTGACATGTGTGACGTCAGCCAGCTCCACGTGACATGTGTGACGTCAGCCAGCTCCACGTGACATGTGTGACGTCAGCAAGCTCCACGTGACATGTGTGACGTCACCCAGCTACACGTGACATGTGACGTCAGCCAGCTCCATGTGACATGTGTGACGTCAGCCAGCTCCACGTGACATGTGTGACGTCAGCCAGCTCCACGTGACATGTGTGACGTCAGCCAGCTCCACGTGACATGTGTGACGTCAGCCAGCTCCACGTGACATGTGTGACGTCAGCCAGCTCCACGTGACATGTGTGACGTCAGCCAGCTCCACGTGACATGTGTGACGTCAGCCAGCTCCACGTGACATGTGTGACGTCACCCAGCTCCCCGTGACATGTGTGACGTCAGCCAGCTCCACGTGACATGTGTGACGTCAGCCAGCTCCACGTGACATGTGTGACGTCAGCCAGCTCCACGTGACATGTGTGACGTCAGCCAGCTCCCCGTGACATGTGTGACGTCAGCCAGCTCCACGTGACATGTGTGACGTCAGCCAGCTCCCCGTGACATGTGTGACGTCAGCCTGCTCCACGTGACATATGTGACGTCAGCCAGCTCCACGTGA
This sequence comes from Procambarus clarkii, assembly GCF_020424385.1. NCBI lineage: Eukaryota > Metazoa > Arthropoda > Malacostraca > Decapoda > Cambaridae > Procambarus > Procambarus clarkii. The sequence continues at coordinate 5,014 of NW_025573414.1, forward strand.
CATGTGTGACGTCAGCCAGCTCCACGTGACATGTGTGACGTCAGCCAGCTCCACGTGACATGTGTGACGTCAGCCAACTCCACGTGACATGTGTGACGTCAGCCAGCTCCACGTGACATGTGTGACGTCAGCCAGCTCCACGTGACATGTGTGACGTCAGCCAGCTCCACGTGACATGTGTGACGTCAGCCAGCTCCACGTGACATGTGTGACGTCAGCCAGCTCCACGTGACATGTGTGACGTCAGCCAGCTCCACGTGACATGTGTGACGTCAGCCAGCTCCACGTGACATGTGTGACGTCAGCCAGCTCCACGTGACATGTGTGACGTCAGCCAGCTCCACGTGACATGTGTGACGTCAGCCAGCTCCACGTGACATGTGTGACGTCAGCCAGCTCCACGTGACATGTGTGACGTCAGCCAGCTCCACGTGACATGTGTGACGTCAGCCAGCTCCACGTGACATGTGTGACGTCAGCCAGCTCCAATGTGTGACATGTGTGACGTCAGCCAGCTCCACGTGACATGTGTGACGTCAGCCAGCTCCACGTGACATGTGTGACGTCAGCCAGCTCCACGTGACATGTGTGACGTCAGCCAGCTCCACGTGACATGTGTGACGTCAGCCAGCTCCACGTGACATGTGTGACGTCAGCCAGCTCCACGTGACATGTGTGACGTCAGCCAGCTCCACGTGACATGTGTGACGTCAGCAAGCTCCACGTGACATGTGTGACGTCAGCCAGCTCCACGTGACATGTGTGACGTCAGCCAGCTCCACGTGACATGTGTGACGTCAGCCAGCTCCACGTGACATGTGTGACGTCAGCCAGCTCCACGTGACATATGTGACGTCAGCCAGCTCCACGTGACATGTGTGACGTCAGCCAGCTCCACGTGACATGTGACGTCAGCCAGCTCCACGTGACATGTGACGTCAGCCAGCTCCACGTGACATGTGTGACGTCAGCCAGCTCCACGTGACATATGTGACGTCAGCCAGCTCCACTTGACATGTGTGACGTCAGCCAGCTTCACGTGACATGTGACGTCAGCCAGCTCCACGTGACATGTGACGTCAGCCAGCTCCACGTGACATGTGTGACGTCAGCCAGCTCCACGTGACGTCAGCCAGCTCCACGTGACACGTGTGACGTCAGCCAGCTCCACGTCACATATGTGACGTCAGCCAATTCCACGTGACATGTGTGACGTCAGCCAGCTCCACGTGACATGTGTGACGTCAGCCAGCTCCACGTGACATGTGTGACGTCAGCCAGCTCGATGTGACATATGTGACGTCAGCCAGCTCCACGTGACATGTGTGACGTCAGTAAGCTCCACGTGACATGTGTGACGTCAGCCAGCTCCACGTGACATGTGTGACGTCAGCCAGCTCCACGTGACATGTGTGACGTCAGCCAGCTCCACGTGACATGTGTGACGTCAGCCAGCTCCACGTGACATGTGTGACGTCAGCCAGCTCCACGTGACATGTGTGACGTCAGCCAGCTCCACGTGACATGTGTGACGTCAGCCAGCTCCACGTGACATGTGTGACGTCAGCCAGCTCCACGTGACATGTGTGACGTCAGCCAGCTCCACGTGACATATGTGACGTCAGCCAGCTCCACGTGACATGTGTGACGTCAGCCAGCTCCACGTGACATGTGTGACGTCAGCCAGCTCCACGTGACATGTGTGACGTCAGCCAGCTCCACGTGACATGTGTGACGTCAGCCAGCTCCACGTGACATGTGTGACGTCAGCCAGCTCCACGTGACATGTGTGACGTCAGCCAGCTCCCCGTGACATGTGTGACGTCAGCCAGCTCCACGTGACATGTGTGACGTCAGCCAGCTCCACGTGACATGTGTGACGTCACCCAGCTCCCCGTGACATGTGTGACGTCACCCAGCTCCACGTGACATGTGACGTCAGCCAGCTCCACGTGACATGTGTGACGTCAGCCAGCTCCACGTGACATGTGTGACGTCAGCCAGCTCCACGTGACATGTGTGACGTCAGCCAGTCAGCCAGCTCCACGTGACATGTGTGACGTCAGCCAGCTCCACGTGACATGTGTGACGTCAGCCAGCTCCACGTGACATGTGTGACGTCAGCCAGCTCCACGTGACATGTGTGACGTCAGCCAGCTCCACGTGACATGTGTGACGTCAGCCAGCGTCAGCCACGTGACATGTGTGACGTCAGCCAGCTCCACGTGACATGTGTGACGTCAGCCAGCTCCACGTGACATGTGTGACGTCAGCCAGCTCCACGTGACATGTGTGACGTCAGCCAGCTCCACGTGACATGTGTGACGTCAGCCAGCTCCACGTGACATGTGTGACGTCAGCCAGCTCCACGTGACATGTGTGACGTCAGCCAGCTCCACGTGACATGTGTGACGTCAGCCAGCTCCACGTGACATGTGTGACGTCAGCCAGCTCCACGTGACATGTGTGACGTCAGCCAGCTCCACGTGACATGTGTGACGTCAGCCAGCTCCACGTGACGTGAGCCATCTCCAAGTGACATGTGTGACGTCACCCAGCTCCACGTGACATGTGTGACGTCAGCCAGCTCCACGTGACATGTGTGACGTCAGCCAGCTCCACGTGACATGTGTGACGTCAGCCAGCTCCACGTTACATGTGTGACGTCATCCAGCTCAGCCAGCCCACGTGACATGTGTGACGTCAGCCAGCTCCACGTGACATATGTGACGTCAGCCAGCTCCACGTGACATGTGTGACGTCAGCCAGCTCCACGTGACATGTGTGACGTCAGCCAGCTCCACGTGACATGTGTGACGTCAGCCAGCTCCCCGTGACATGTGTGACGTCAGCCAGCTCCACGTGACATGTGTGACGTCAGCCAGCTCCACGTGACATGTGTGACGTCAGCCAGCTCCACGTGACATGTGTGACGTCAGCCAGCTCCACGTGACATGTGTGACGTCAGCCAGCTCCACGTGACATGTGTGACGTGCCACGTGACATGTGTGACGTCAGCCAGCTCCACGTGACATGTGACGTCAGCCAGCTCCACGTGACATGTGTGACGTCAGCCAGCTCCACGTGACATGTGTGACGTCAGCCAGCTCCACGTGACATGTGTGACGTCAGCCAGCTCCACGTGACATGTGTGACGTCAGCCAGCTCCACGTGACATGTGTGACGTCAGCCAGCTCCACGTGACATGTGTGACGTCAGCCAGCTCCACGTGACATGTGTGACGTCAGCCAGCTCCACGTGACATGTGTGACGTCAGCCAGCTCCACGTGCTCCACGTGACATGTGTGACGTCAGCCAGCTCCACGTGACATGTGTGACGTCAGCCAGCTCCACGTGACATGTGTGACGTCAGCCAGCTCCACGTGACATGTGTGACGTCAGCCAGCTCCACGTGACATGTGTGACGTCAGCCAGCTCCACGCTCCACGTGACATGTGTGACGTCAGCCAGCTCCACGTGACATGTGACGTCAGCCAGCTCCACGTGACATGTGTGACGTCAGCCAGCTCCACGTGACATGTGTGACGTCAGCCAGCTCCACGTGACATGTGTGACGTCAGCCAGCTCCACGTGACATGTGTGACGTCAGCCAGCTCCACGTGACATGTGTGACGTCAGCCAGCTCCACGTGACATGTGTGACGTCAGCCAGCGTCAGCCACCACGTGTGACGTCAGCCAGCTCCACGTGACATGTCAGACGTCAGCCCACGTGACATGTGTGACGTCAGCCAGCTCCACGTGACATGTGTGACGTCAGCCAGCTCCACGTGACATGTGTGACGTCAGCCAGCTCCACGTGACATGTGTGACGTCAGCCAGCTCCACGTGACATGTGTGACGTCAGCCAGCTCCACGTGACATGTGTGACGTCACCCAGCTCCACGTGACATGTGTGACGTCAGCCAGCTCCACGTGACATGTGTGACGTCAGCCAGCTCCCCGTGACATGTGTGACGTCAGCCAGCTCCACGTGACATGTGTGACGTCAGCCAGCTCCACGTGACATGTGTGACGTCAGCCAGCTCCACGTGACATGTGACGTCAGCCAGCTCCACGTGACATGTGTGACGTCAGCCAGCTCCACGTGACATGTGTGACGTCAGCCAGCTCCACTTGACATGTGTGACGTCAGCCAGCTTCACGTGACATGTGACGTCAGCCAGCTCCACGTGACAAGTGTGACGTCAGCCAGCTCCACGTGACATGTGTGACGTCAGCCAGCTCCACGTGACATGTGTGACGTCAGCCAGCTCCACGTGACATGTGTGACGTCAGCCAGCTGACCACGTCCACGTGACATGTGTGACGTCAGCCAGCTCCACGTGACATGTGTGACGTCAGCCAGCTCCACGTGACATGTGTGACGTCAGCCAGCTCCACGTGACATGTGTGACGTCAGCCAGCTCCACGTGACATGTGTGACGTCAGCCAGCTCCACGTGACATGTGTGACGTCAGCAGCTCCACGTGACATGTGCGTCAGCCAGCTCCACGTGACATGTGACGTGCCAGCTCCACGTGACATGTGTGACGTCAGCCAGCTCCACGTGACATGTGTGACGTCAGCCAGCTCCACGTGACATGTGTGACGTCAGCCAGCTCCACGTGACATGTGTGACGTCAGCCAGCTCCACGTGACATGTGTGACGTCAGCCAGCTCCGTGACATGTGTGACGACATGTGTGACGTCAGCCAGCTCCACGTGACATGTGTGACGTCAGCCAGCTCCACGTGACATGTGTGACGTCAGCCAGCTCCACGTGACATGTGTGACGTCAGCGTGACATGTGACTCAGCCAGCTCCACGTGACATGTGTGACGTCACCCAGCTCCACGTGACATGTGTGACGTCAGCCAGCTCCACGTGGCATGTGACGTCAGCCAGCTCCACGTGACATGTGTGACGTCAGCCAGCTCCACGTGACATGTGTGACGTCAGCCAGCTCCACGTGACATGTGTGACGTCAGCCAGCTGCACGTGACATGTGTGACGTCAGCCAGCTCCACGTGACATGTGTGACGTCAGCCAGCTCCACGTGACATGTGTGACGTCAGCCAGCTCCACGTGACATGTGTGACGTCAGCCAGCGCCACGTGACATGTGTGACGTCAGCCAGCTCCACGTGACATGTGTGACGTCAGCCAGCTCCACGTGACATGTGTGACGTCAGCCAGCTCCACGTGACATGTGTGACGTCAGCCAGCTCCACGTGACATGTGTGACGTCAGCCAGCTCCACGTGACATGTGTGACGTCAGCCAGCTCCACGTGACATGTGTGACGTCAGCCAGCTCCACGTGACATGTGTGACGTCAGCCAGCTCCACGTGACATGTGTGACGTCAGCCAGCTCCACGTGACATGTGTGACGTCAGCCAGCTCCACGTGACATGTGTGACGTCAGCCAGCTCCACGTGACATGTGTGACGTCAGCCAGCTCCACGTGACATGTGTGACGTCAGCCAGCTCCACGTGACATGTGTGACGTCAGCCAGCTCCACGTGACATGTGTGACGTCAGCCAGCTCCACGTGACATGTGTGACGTCAGCCAGCTCCACGTGACATGTGTGACGTCAGCCAGCTCCACGTGACATGTGTGACGTCAGCCAGCTCCACGTGACATGTGTGACGTCAGCCAGCTCCACGTGACATGTGTGACGTCAGCCAGCTCCACGTGACATGTGTGACGTCAGCCAGCTCCACGTGACATGTGTGACGTCAGCCAGCTCCACGTGACATGTGTGACGTCAGCCAGCTCCACGTGACATGTGTGACGTCAGCCAGCTCCACGTGACATGTGTGACGTCAGCCAGCTCCACGTGACATGTGTGACGTCAGCCAGCTCCACGTGACATGTGTGACGTCAGCCAGCTCCACGTGACATGTGTGACGTCAGCCAGCTCCACGTGACATGTGTGACGTCAGCCAGCTCCACGTGACATGTGTGACGTCAGCCAGCTCCACGTGACATGTGTGACGTCAGCCAGCTCCACGTGACATGTGTGACGTCAGCCAGCTCCACGTGACATGTGTGACGTCAGCCAGCTCCACGTGACATGTGTGACGTCAGCCAGCTCCACGTGACATGTGTGACGCCAGCTCCACGTGACATGTGTGACGTCAGCCAGCTCCACGTGACATGTGTGACGTCAGCCAGCTCCACGTGACATGTGTGACGTCAGCCAGCTCCACGTGACATGTGACGTCAGCCAGCTCCACGTGACATGTGTGACGTCAGCCAGCTCCACGTGACATGTGTGACGTCAGCCAGCTCCACATGTGTGACATGTGTGACGTCAGCCAGCTCCACGTGACATGTGTGACGTCAGCCAGCTCCACGTGACATGTGTGACGTCAGCCAGCTCCACGTGACATGTGACGTGACGTCACGCCAGCTCAGCCAGCCACGTGACATGTGACGTCAGCCAGCTCCACGTGACATGTGTGACGTCAGCCAGCTCCACGTGACATATGTGACGTCAGCCAGCTCCACGTGACATGTGTGACGTCAGCCAGCTCCACGTGACATGTGTGACGTCAGCCAGCTCCACGTGACATGTGTGACGTCAGCCAGCTCCACGTGACATGTGTGACGTCAGCCAGCTCCACGTGACATGTGTGACGTCAGCCAGCTCCACGTGACATGTGTGACGTCAGCCAGCTCCACGTGACATGTGTGACGTCAGCCAGCTCCACGTGACATGTGTGACGTCAGCCAGCTCCACGTGACATGTGTGACGTCAGCCAGCTCCACGTGACATGTGTGACGTCAGCCAGCTCCACGTGACATGTGTGACGTCAGCCAGCTCCACGTGACATGTGTGACGTCAGCCAGCTCCCCGTGACATGTGTGACGTCAGCCAGCTCCACGTGACATGTGTGACGTCAGCCAGCTCCACGTGACATGTGTGACGTCAGCCAGCTCCACGTGACATGTG